>JAVCKT010016509.1:0-10893 GCA_032273925.1 Rhynchotus rufescens
AATAAAAAGAAACATTCATATTAGTCTTGGTTTCCTTGTTCAGCATCAGCAGATGGGTATTTGTTAGAAATTAGTTTTTCCTGCCATGTAGGAAGACTTATTTCTTTCTCTGACTGCTTATTTCTTCATACCCAAGTCATTAAAATAAAACTGAACGCAGACAAACAGAACTGGAGCACTGAAGCATCTATCCTACATTCAGGTTCTTGTGTCAGGGCTATTCCAATGATTTATTTGCTGCACTCCTTCTAAACATAAAACATCTATGTCATGAGATAACATGTTAACATAAAGCATGTATGTATTTAGTCATTAAATAGGGGCTGAGTCCAGGTTTGAACATCAGATATGCTCTCACATTGTGTTATGCTTAAGCTCGAGCTTGTAAAGTACATTGAACTTTCTGAAAATGTTTTTCTCTCATTTCTCCCAGTAAGCCATGGTTTTTGAATTAGCAAGTATTTGAAATTAGGTTTGATTGGTATTAAAGACCTAATCATTCCAAAGACTAGGTCTTACTCCTAGCTATGCTGAAGTCTTGATCTTGAAAAGGGTGTTTCACGTCTCTCTCTCACTGCCAGAACAACATCAACATCCTCAGATTTAGAGGAGGCAGCTGTTGCCCATGCAAAACTGCTCCAGGTTCAATGTCAGCATGCAATGGCATGCAAGGCAAAGCCCTTGTTTTGGAGCAGCTTGACCAAAGCCACATGGCTGGCAATGTTCCCAGTTCTCTTCCAAAGCCATTACTGTGAGCACACATCCTTTTGCTGGAAAATAAATAAATAATAAAGGGACAAAGACTGAGAAAAGCCTGGGCAGAAAGAAGCAACCAGCAGAGCATTTAAAGATGGACGAAATATTCTACCTCTCGATAGTCTCCAAGCAGAGACTTTTACACCGCTTTTTACCCTGCTTATTCCAGAAGTCTGCATAGACATCCAGTGTCTGAGCAGCAGGAGATAACCACCTACCCACTTTCACTCCCTCCCACGTAATGGTTGTCATTCTAGCAGTAACAATCTGGTTTTGCTTGTCCTGCTTAGGTTCAAGTCAGTAGTTACTCTGTTGATCTCAGTGGAAGTAAAGTCAACCTCTATGCCCATAAAACAGAAGACCACAAAGCCTGTACAGGCACTTGGCTGTCACAGTGTTTTACATCAGCAGGCACTTTGCACCCCTTCCTCGTTATTCCAGAGATGTGGCACACAGGGAAACAAGAATCTCAGCTATCATCTTCTCTTTTCCCTGCCCATAAAAGGTGTGGACAAAATAAATAAATTAAAAAAGCAGAGTATCTTGTGGCTCTTGCAGCTTGTTAAACCTTCCCGGATTCTTTCCCTAGTGCTGTTCTCAATATATGTAAAGAAAAGGGCAGCTCTGGATAATGCATGAGCCAGAAAGGTCTGCTGAAAGCACAGCTCATGCTACAGGCCCACCACAAGCAATGAAGCATTTGCACTGACCCAAGACATTGAGGCCTCACAACACAGTCTAACCCACAGAGTGATATTCAAGGTCATGTCAAATCCAACAATTCCTTGATTCCTGATGCATTCCTAAGATGTGCCTCAGAATGACTAATTCAGAACTTCATATAACGGGAATTGCTAGGTATACCAGATTACATTTATCCAAATATTTCAGCACAAGCTATATCTTAAAAAACATTGCATGAAAAGAACATCTACATTTCTTACCAAGGCAACAAAAAATCCCACAAAACACTATGTGAAGCTTCTTTCTGTGGTTCTGCATCTCTGTCTTCCTTCTTTTTCTGACTTCTGTGACAAACTGCATTTTTTCATATTGATTACTTCTACATTTTTAGCTAATGAAGGCAATTTTAGTACCCATTTGTGCATTAATTGGTACTATACAACACCAAAATCACTCTGTGTCTCTATTAATTATTGCTCTTCCCTCTGAAGGCAAAAGTAAAAGACAGTGAAATGCAGTACAAAGAGTAAACCTGAATTTCTGTCTGTGGAATGAATTTCTAGTATCACAAATGATATGTTTTGACAGATAAATTGTTTATGAACATATATAAATCAAACCAAAAATGAAATAGCCTCAGTAGTAAGTAAGACTCTAAACTATATATTCTCACACTTCAAGTACTGTGCACAGTTCTGGTCTCTGCATCTCATAGTTGCTTTGCAAAGACAGACTTAAAAAGGCAAAGACTCTAATTTGGAAGTGAGTGGACTTGCCAACTTGCTGGCACAGAAAACTGTGAATGTAGAAAGTTTAAGAACAATAAGTCCATAAACAGTTTCTAGCAGGAACAGGCAAGGATATTCGCTTTGAACAACCTCCAGTGTGGATGCTGAAGAAGTAGGAAGGAATGCACTATAAAAAGTCACCTAGTATCTCCTACATGGATTGCAAGAGAGAAAGCATGGGGCTCAGTGGACCATTCATGTGAGGCAGTGTGGCATCTCCTGTGTTTTCAAGATTAATTGGACACTGGGATGAAGAAAAGAGGCATAATTGATTCTGAAAAAAAATACGATATAGCTAAGATACCGTTGTGGAAGGTAACAAAAAAATGCAAGAGACAGTTTCACCTCATTTGCATGCTTCTCCATGTAGTTGAAAGCATATTCATCAGCATCCACCAAGAGAAAGTTGTGTCCATGGAAACAAACTCTGGCTCCAACAAACAGATTCTGCGCCTTGAAGTATTCAGATGGCTCGCTCTTAAAAAGCTCCTGCCCAGGCTTCTTAATGCGACCTCTTTCCAAGAACTTCCCCCCAAGTATCCCTATGGGAATTAAATTGTAAATAATTAATTATGGCTTTGCTTGGAAGAAATAAATAAAAAAACACATACAAAAGAAAACAACAAACAACTCAAACCAGCTGGTTTATATTTAAATATTAGTTTTCATCCTAAAGTTTCCTGTCTCTTAATATATTTCCCCCATCCTTCACATTGCTAAAAGAATCGTCTTTGCTAGTGCTCACAGCGACAGTTGCGTTATGCAGATTCTGTGACATGTCTCATTTGAATGCTTGCCAAACACCTTCCCTTTTTTTTTTTCTTTTCTTTAAAATGTGATGGAAATTTGCCTCTTCAAATGGTTCCCACAACCCTGTCGCCAGTCTTGAGACTGACCCTCGAGAGATGTAAGATGCAGGCAATTACCCTTCTCCTGCTAAAGTAAAAAACAAAGCAAACAAATAAACAAAGAAGAAAGCAAAAATAAAAGCCCCTCCTCTAACTCAGGGTAAGACAGTCCTATTATGAACCTGATTTCTGATGCACAGTAATTCTAACTTGTTTTTAAGGACTTTTGAATGTGAAAAATCAAGAGTGAGATGGCACTTGCTTCCACATACCAGTTTGGCAATGCAAATTAATTGTGATCTGTTATTTATTTTGTGAGTTTCATATGTCAGATTATTTCTTTTCATGTTATGACACTTTTATTCATGTCACTGGAAACAGCACACACTGTTTAAGGGCTAATATAAGATACTAAAAGCAACATTTTCTTTCCATTAATATCTTACAGTGCATGACAGGATTGCATCACACTTCCCAAATTTTCTAGAAAAAGGTCTGTGAAGTGTTTTGTTTCATCAGGATATGTGCCCTACACCAGCCCTGAAGTGCCTAGTGTTCATTTCCTGTTTATATTTGAGCTTCCAAGCCAAGAGCCAGCAAGCATACTTTAGTAATGTTTAATGATGGCTTATATATTAGTTAGTGATATAAGTCCCATAAATGGCTGATGAGCAGTGTAATAAAATGCCATTTATGGTCAAAATTTAAACAAATGTGAAACCCAAACTGCTTATTAAACCAGAGTTTAGATCAGATGTCTTACTTAATTGCCTCACTAGCATCATAAAAGCAGAAGACAAAAAATAAACTAAGGCAACGTTCAGGTCTAGATTAAATTCAAAAATGATTCAAATCACTAATGTAACTGTAATCTTAACACATTCCTTTTCACCTAGGTATTAAAGCAAATACAAAATTTTAGGTTATATAATCCTGGCAACTGTTTGTAATAATTAAGCTAAATTGGTCTCTGTAAGATTGGCACTTCACTCTCGGCTCTGTATTTTCCTGCCCTTGTGTAATATGACTGGAAACTTACCTTAATATCCCTGATAACTACTTCTTAAATGCTTTCAGTTAGTGTATTTCAAGTGCATTAACCAAACATACCTCATTGGGTTACAGAATTTACACTGAAATCTGATGAGAAATTTTGATGGCAATCTACAAGAGTGAGGCTCAAAGCACAAAATAAACACCCCAATCAAAGACCCGCTTCCATTAAGATCAGATCAGTCTTTGCATGTGTTTGTACAGCTGTTAGCTTGGACTTGCACACAGCAAAATAAAGGGGTTAGGATCTCCTGCACGGGGAGCCAAAGTACTTATGTGTTGACCCCCCATCTCCACAAGTGCTTCAAGATGTCCAACCCTGTGTACTTCAAATCCAGTTCTGCGGTGCTACTAAGAGCATAAAGTGCCTCCCTGCAACCTGAAGGCTCCAGTACTGAGAAAAGAGCAACTTCAGGTTTTAGGACTGAGACTTGCAGCTTTTTTATTGACAATCTGTAAAAAAATCATTAAAACAAGAATCCATGCACAAAGAGAGATGTTGTTATTTTGGGAACCCATTACTTGTTTTAACTCATCCCCTTTCCAAGATCTGTTCAACCTTACTTTTCTCATGCCCCATTCATTTCAATACCACTTTCCTCCCCTCACAAGCTTCTTCTCTCATTCCCGTTCTGGCTGCCTTACCCAGTTTTCTCACCGCTCACACCTGGCCTCTGCAAAGCCTTCTCATGCCTAGTCCCAGAGAAACTCATTCCCTTTTATGCTAGACATGATTAAAAAGGAGTGAGGACAGAGGTAGAGGAGAAAAGGAGAGAATAAAATAAAGAAATGGAAGTAAATAGACTTCTGCAATCCCAGGTCCCTTTCCAACTTCTGCTCTAACCCCATAATTTTTATATCTCATTCAGCCCCTTAAAGGCTGTTCTCACTGAGCTCTGCAATGGCCAGGCTTTAGCCACATCCAATGATCTCCTTACTCTCCCTCCACTTCATCTTTCTACCATCTCTGAAAGATTTTAATGAAAGATATCAGCTTCAGCAACTTGAACACCCCTGGAAAGTTAAAAAGCTCATTTATTGATAACTTGTTTTTTGCATATACTTTAAAGCGTTCATTACTCTTGGTGTGCAAACTTGCCCAGTTCAGTGTTTCATATTTTGGTGACTAGAAATACTTAATGGGACCCCAGCTGCAACACTAGCACATACTTTCATTTGAAAATAAAAGGAAGCCAGGGAGTAATCTTTGGCCTCACAGCCAAATGCTACTGAGGGCCTGAAAAACTGACCCCATCTGCACAGTGCTTGGTCCTGGTTCTGCTACGGGTGCTGTGTGATAAACCTGAGGATGTAACACACAGCTATTATTTTTTGTGCTAAAACTGCCTGAGCTACGTGAACGCTGTGCCGTGTGCCCACAAAGAGGTGTTCTGCAGCATGAACCTGAAGGCATCTGCATTGCAACCACTGGGTCTGAGAATGAAGGTTGGACTAGATGATCTCTAGAGGTCCCTTCCAACCTTGAATATTCTGTGGTTTTGTGATTCTGTGCACAAAATGGGATGGTGTTAGAGGGCTGGTGAGGGCAAAGGAAGGTTAAGCATTCTCCAGCACGGGACCTGGACTCTCTGGGTCTTCTCTAGCTGGAACGGTCCAAAGCAGAACCAGATGGGAACTAACAGTTAGACACTACAGACGACAGGGGTCCAAGATCCAAACTGTATCCTGAACTTCTTTAATCTAGCAGCGTAGATGTACCTGTTTATCTGCACATATTTGTATGCACATATACTCATACACCGGTATGTTAAAGCAACATGCACCTTTGGGCAAGGAACTGCTATTTGAATGTCTCTCTATATATGAGCATTTATCTGTTGGCCATTCTAAAGAAGCTGTGCAAATTACTAACCACTGGATGCCAAGAAACTAGTTAAAATAATGAGGACAGGAGCCTGCTCCCCTAAACAGTGCTAAATCTTTACATTGCAGTGGAGCAGGACCAACTGAGAATGCCCACGGAAGCCAAGACAGATACTGTACACATTTCCAAAACATTTCAGCTGTTTATATTGAAGTTGAGGGTAGGGTCCATACTCATCCTTTCAAAATATACTTTGATACAAACACAGATGCCATTAGGAATTCTTTGCATTGAAAAGGCTCGAGCCTTCCTATAAATGTACTGCACTTGAAATTAGCTTAGTAGCATTACTGGCACAGAAGGACTGCTCTAACAATGCATAAGATGTAGATGTAGATGTTCATCACACCTTTATTTTTTATGGATGTGATGTTCATCACATATCTGATGGATTCATTTTAGAAATCATTTTCAGTAACAATTTAGATAGTGGTTGCAAGGATACTAAGACCTTATCTCTAAGTTGAATGCAACTTAGAAAGTCAACTGCTGACAAGAGCTGAAGGTCTCCAGATCCTGAACCAAAGAAGAATGAACAGTCCTCCCGAAAACAGTCATTGTTCCAGACAGTGAGAGTATCAAAAAGGTCTGCTCCGAGCACTGCTCACTATCATATTTGAACTACCACACTAAGGCTCCGTACCAAGAAGCTGGTAGCGGGTAAGTCAAGCATTTCCAAAGAAGTAGTCATGAACTTCTATGAGAGATTGACCATGTAGCTAGGGAAACCTTCTCTTTTTTTTTCTCTTATCTTTGAGACTATAATTTTCTAATTTTTCCCACTCTACAATTTTGTCTGAGAGTGACAGCAGGTTTTTGAAGAGTCACTCCTTTACACTCCAGTGGTGCTAGAGCACTTTTGGGTGTGAATTGCTCTGAAGCTGCTGCCCCAGATGTTTTATGCTCTTCAGAGAAATACATGAATATCTCCAAAAGGAATATGTTTAACCAAAGCTCCTCTATATCTTTGACTGACTAAACGGCTTTCTGCTATTCTTCCTGCTACTGTATCCTTGCATCCATGCACCTGACACTACACGGAATTAAGAGATGCTTGGAAATCACAGAACGCTTCATACACTCAGCTAGAGGCTGCCTATGACAGCACTGACTGAAATAATTTAACCAGGAGAGCATTCAGGGACCATGCTCCAACACCAGGATAAAGGGAATGAACAATGGAGCAGCAATAAAGTTTTTGCCACTAAAATACTGTCAATCTAGCTTCTGAAATCCATACCAGTATTGCATACATATTCACACATATATATCCACACACATATTTGGGCAGACACTAATGCAGAACACTCTTCACTCTTTACAAGCCCAAATATCTATTATTAGTGATATTGCCTAATAGAAAATATCAAAGCTGTTTTGCTTTCATGAGATGCTTCTATACAATGATTGTTATATAGGTACCATAACACCATAACAAAGTCTTGTAAAACAAGTCTTACTCTTTCATGCTTAATGTCTTAAATTGCCTGTTCTTATTTAACGCCAGTTTCCACAGAATTCCTGTACTTAACCTACAAAGACAAGCAAACGTTAAAAGGTCAAAATTGAATATTAAAGAGTAATAAAAATTCTAACATACTAAACTTCTGCTTCCCAAAGGATGTTGTGAAGTGCTGTCATACAGTAAAAAGCTTTATGCTCTGTGATGAAGATTATGATTTATTATGACAAACAACTCTCCAACAGAGCAGACCCATGGATGCAATTCCCTTTGCACTTAAAAGGCCACATCTCTGCTTCTAATAGTGCTGAGTCTGGCCTCAATATTTTCTGTAAATTGTAATTAAACGGTCAGGAAAACTGGGACTGATTGCAAAATATTGCTACCTCTTACCTGTGTTTCGCTGCATAGGTTCAAAAACTGAAATGGTGTCATCACTCAGAAAATAGGATATAATGAATTTCCGCTCCTTGTCAATAGGGTTATCAGTAATAAGCTTTGCAAGAAAGCGCAGTATGTTGCTTTCCAGACCCTTTCTAAAAAAGCAAAAGGAGAGCAAAGAAACTAAGGAAAGAAAAACAGTCTGAGGAAAGTTTCCACTGCTTAGAGATGCGTTCTCCTGAGTTTTATAAAATATATTAATTATGTTATTCCTGGAATAAGAAGAGAAATGGGATAAGGTTCCTACTTTGTCAAAAATTATTCTGAGCTTAAATTAGCAGAACCAGTCAGGTTCAGCCAGATAGAAAGAAGTTATTTTGGGGAGAAAAGCACTTTTCTGCTACAAGCCTGGAATGAATTTGTATTCAAATTTAGTTGCAAATCAAACTCCCATGTTTGTTTCCAGAAAATGTATTAAGGAAAAGCATTTCTAGATGTGTGCATTTTCAAATCACACTCTGAATAATAATACGTAATAATCCATGAAATTAGGTTCATCAGATTATTTTGCTAGCTTGTTATTTGCTAATTGTGTTTAAAATGATTTACAGCACCCTATATACACCAGCAATATATTGCCAAGTCTTTTCTAATACCTCTATTCTTATATGGAGGTTTTACATTTGACAAGGCATGCCATAATGGAAATTAAAGGCTTAATTATTTAGTATTGCTACAGCAAATTCTGCATAAAAATCAACTGACAAAAAAAGTAAATTCCAAATATCAGCAATGGACTGCTGGAGCATTCAAAACTACTGTTGAATAGGACTTCCACTGAAGACAGCAGAAGGAAAGGAGCCAGAGCAATAGGCAAGGGAGCCAAAATATTTGCCTTCTGAGAAGATAAATTTTGCTGAGATCAGAGAAAAGTGGAATATCATGTCACTAAACCAGTTCTTACACACTTGTCCCTTATATGTATGACTCTCTGATAAGAATCATACCATGCTGAGAAATGACATTCCACCTCCTTCGCAAAAAGCAATGATCCAAAAGGTTGCAATTAATTAACACTAAAATACCTGTCTTTCTCCATGAATTTCTTGAAATCTTTCTGGGGAGGCTTGGGAAGCAGACCCAGGCAGGAGCACAGCGAATCCTCTTCAGAACCAAAGCCCGTATATGGTGGAAACTTCTTTTCTATTTCTGGAGGTGGTGGAGCCTTATATGGAATGGGGGTAAAATCCGCTGTAACAAAGAGAGCGAGACTTATTTATTGTTGTTCTGACGAAGCCATTCCACTAAAAATTTCCATTTCCCATATGAATACATATTAGTCTATTTAGGTAACAGAGCAAGACCAGTCAGAATCAAACTAGGCCCCTTCCTGCAGCTACAGTGTAGAAAGAAGGTTCCGAAGCAACCAACACCAAAATGATTGCCACGTCAAGGTTTGGGAATTTCATACATAACCTTAAACATTTGACAAATATCATTAAACATAGACTAAAAAAAAAAGAGATATATTTTCAAAATAGAAAAAAAAACTATAAATTAATTGTTCTAAAATAATGTTTCAGTTTTATCCTTTGAGATAACATCATTATGTAAATACATGGGTTATGACTTTCCTGACCTTTAATGTTTTGCCAAATCACCGAATATTCAATCAAATCAAATATGCAGATAAATAAAATTACATTCACCATATAAAATCATAACATCGGAATTTTAAACGTTTAAGTAAATCTTGATAAGGTGCCAATCACTTCAGTCCAATCCCAATTAAATCTGAAGTTTTGGAAGTTTTCTTTTTACTCTTTTCCCTCCAATCTTTCCTCACAGTGCTGGATGATCTTGACATATTCCAGATATATGGCAGCAGTGGCTGTCTCAGCAGGAACATCACCAGCCAGATCCCTGTGCTCACTTGCAATATGTGTTACCAACATAAAACTTCACCAGAGTGATACAGTCTTCTGGTTAAATAAGGTCCAAGAAAAATGGAAAAGATGAGAGGAGAAAAGTGACCTATATAATGGGGAAAAAATGGGCAGAATTGAAGCACATTAGGTGATAAATCTTAGAATTACAGGATAATTCATGTTGGATGGGACCTGAGGAGGTGTCTTCATTGAATCTCCAACTCAGCACAGGGTCAGGTCTAGCTCAGATGAGGCCGTGCAGGGCTGTGTCCACTCAGACCTTTAAAATCTTTCGGGACAAAGCCTACTCTCTGGCAGGCTCTCTGGAGAACCTGCTCTCTCCGGAGAACCTGCTCCAGGGCCCATCCCAGTTCATGGGGATAAGGGTTTTACACTCGGCTCAGGGCCCTCTCGGCTGAGGTGGCCCCACTGCTCTCCTCCCCACGGAGGCCAAGCGACCCCAGGCTCCAACCCTGGCGGCCCCACGGGTGGTTGTGGCCCCGGAGTGGCTCTGAGGAACCGGAGCCAGGGGGACTGTCCCTGGCCTCGCAGGCAAGGACACAGGAGGCAAAGGGCAGAGGAAGATGGAGCGCGCGGCACAGCCCAGGAGCCAGGGAGACGCAAAGCAGGCAGTGTCTACAACTGTACTCCACAAAATAAAGGTCTTTTCTTCCAAAAACTTAACTTTTCTTCCCAGAAGAGAGACACGCGAATAACCTCCACTGTAGCCTGGCTTTCAGCACAAATAGAAAGATAAGAATTGGTTTCACTTCCAACTTCTTTTCTGAATAGCTTTTGTTCTTGAAATATTTTAAATTTGGGAATGTCAGCAGATCACAGTAACTTTTCTCCCAAAATCAGACCTGCCTAACAGCAATATTTCAAAATTTAGAAAGAATTCAGATGTCAGAGTTCTCTTTACCTTAAATACATAATGCAAATTTCTTCAGCAGTTTTAATGAGAAAATTGTTATATTTGAGAAGCTAATACCTCTGCTTGAATCAGTTAAGAAAAGGAGTTTCTGCAAAACCGCACTATTTTTCTTTCAAAAAAAAAACCCTGCCCATGCCCTTTCTGTAATTTAGAAGAAGCACAAATCCCAAGCCC
>JAVCKT010016510.1:7099-23658 GCA_032273925.1 Rhynchotus rufescens
CATTTCTTCTTATTTTATATTAAAATATGTATCTATAAATGTATTTGAATATATATATATGTACACATGCAGATAATGGAATTTCTTTGCAGAAGCTCCATATCCTTTTATTAGAATGAACTTACTGGAATGAATGAATTCATTTAGTCTTCATTCTGTGTTGGGTGTCAGTATATGTAGGGACAGATTCAGTAATGCTATATGGAAAGTCATCTTCTCAAGGAAATAAAGAGAAATGTTTTCCCTGCTTCTTTTCCCCTGGGAGGTGATGGCATTTAAGCAACTTCATCCTGGGAAAATTAGACACAAAAACATTCCAGTGTTTTCAGGATATGGATATTGAACTTATGAGGAAGTGATTCCTGTAAGAATTCCCTTTTCTAGCAGTTCTGTATGGGCTGGTGGGGCCTCTAGTGATTTTGGTTGACTCTGATTAATTTACAAGAGGAGCCAAACAGCTTTGTCAGGGTGAAACCTGTGAGTGTGAGACAGGCTGCCTTAACGTGGTAGCGGAAATCCACTTAATGTGACATTTGAGTGGATACATTGAAAAATCTGGCAGTAGAAACTTGTCTGTTTTATAGTTAGAAAGAAAATATTTGATGTATTTTTTCACGTACCTGAACTAGTTGCCACACCAAGAGCGTGGAAAGCTTTATGCAGCTTCTGGGTAGAGCTCCACGTAGGGAGCTGAGCATTTGCTCTGCTGTCTAGCAGGTTGTCTACGTTGTATTACTTTATATATGTGTCACTTTGAATACATGCTTTTGTGTACTTTTATCTAAAATTCTTGGATTCTTGACCAAGTGCACTGCTAGGTATTCCAGTTGTGTTGAGGAGCTGCTAAATGTATTTTCTAGTTCTTATGACTTTCCTCTGGAGTGACTAAGACATTAAGTATCCTCTTAAGTGCAAGTAACTGCTTGTGCTGGAAGACCAGGGCACCTTCTGAACACCGAGGGTGTCGAAACACATAGTTTCCTCTACCACGTAGTACCTCGGAGCTTTAATAAAAACATTCTCCTTGATTCAAGAAAAAAACACAGCAAGAAAAATACAGTAACCGAGAGAGATTTTGTGGACACTTGTTCTGTAGCTTAGACTGAAGCAGAACTTGAACTGCCAGGTCTGGTGCTAGCAGTTTGGAATAAGACGAGCCCAGGGTGCTCAAGGTCTGCAACTACACATGGTTATTTTTCAGGGGGTACCTTCTCTTAAGCAGGAGGGGACGAACTGTTGTGCTCTCCATTTAACTGTTTCTGCTTGTGGGAACCGTGTTCCTAAAAGCATTTTTAGCCTGTGGTTGTAAATGGTAGTTGGGTTGGGTGTCATGGTTTTAGGTTGACTGTTGCATGGTGATAGGGTTTGTTTTGGAATGAGTAAAGGGGATTCAAAAGACAACTGCATAATAATTTAATATGTTTAAAATATAAACTTCTGCACATTTTCTTTAAGCAAATTTTTGAAGGTTTTTTTTGTTTGTTTTTGCAGAATACTTTTCTATAAGAAGGGTGTAATCTGTGTAGAATCTGTGAAGTTTAGTTGTGACGATGGCTTTTGCATCCGGTAGCCATTTGTCAGGGATTATTTATCAGGAACAGAGGAGACTGATTAACTGCTGGAGCAGAATTATATACAATTGAATTCAGAACTGTTTTCTGCTTTTTTGTAATAAAATGATTACTGAAAGAATTCCGTCTGAAGACTGTTGACACCAGCAGATGGTGGGCGTAAAGATGTCATTCATCATTTATTTACAATGGGCTTTATTTATTCTAGTGTCAACAGCTGCCCCAGGGAGCGGGTTATTGAATTCAAATGTGAAGCTCTGGGTTATTTGCTTCCTTTCAAATTTGTCTTCAGAGCTTAGTTGCTAGGAGTCCATTCTGGCTCTAATAATGATTCATGTATTGTGAAGCCATTCAGTAAATTGGGTTGTCAGGGATTGCCAAAAAAGGTTTAGAGGTCTTTTTCTGAGCTTACTCTTATGTATATAAATATATATATATATGTAATATATATAAAAAGATGCATAAAAATATTTTATATATATGTACACACACATATGTACATTAGAATATTTAACTGGAGTATTTTTAACAGCACTGTTCTGTAGTTGGTCTCCCTTCCTTATGTGCCTTCTTCTGCAAGTGTTAAAGACTTTTTATGCCCAGTTCCTCTCTGATCTCCCTCCCCACAGTCCTCCCTGCAGAAAGTCTTTGGAAGTTTGTGGTTTGGGGCACAAAAATAAATCCAACCAAACGAAAGCCTTTGATATGAAATAATGAAACTTTGTCTCCCACAGGCAGGGCAGGAGTCCTTCCGCTCCATCACGAGGTCTTACTACAGAGGGGCAGCAGGGGCTTTACTAGTGTATGATATTACAAGGTGAGAATATGGAGGGAAGTATAACTGGATTAAATGTGTCTGTCTCTGTAGAACTGCACTGTGGCGGGTTATGATGTCTATGGTAGCATGGCTTTTTAAAATAGATATTTGTCAGATTAATGCTGTAATGCTTACCTTAAGTGCTCCAAGTCAAAATGTGATCCAGGTGCACGGTGCTCTCCTTAATTTTCTCTGGATGCTGGTTGAGCGTGCATAAAATAAACTGTCTGACAATGAATGGCCATTATTTTAATTGAGAAAAGACCTTAAAGTATTTAATGAATTCCTTCCTTATCAATTTATTAGAATGAAGTGTAATTTTTCTTTAGCCATTTGCAAACATTTCAGTCATGCTGTTCTGCAAAAAAGGGAAATGGGAGAGCATCAAAGTGGTAGGGTAGAAATGCTGGAAAACATCTACGGATGCCAAGTTAGGAGAACACAGTGCTTGCACAGTTACTAAGTGACTAAGACTTTCCTGCTCTCTTGAATAAAAAGCTGTATATAATGTGTAAAACTCTGGGATTTTTTTTGACTAGACAGCGATCATTATTTTAAGAAAATGTCCAGCTAATGACCTGCTGTGCTTAAGATTTGCTGTGCACAGTGAAGTCTGTAGAATGCTAGCCTGCTTTACCTTCTCTACTTGCAAAAACTGCTGCCAAGTTAATTATTCAGTGTCTTAACTTACAGAAAATGAATGTAAACTGCTTTTTGCCTATATGTGAACACATTATTTGCTTG
Organism: Rhynchotus rufescens; assembly: GCA_032273925.1. Taxonomy (NCBI): domain Eukaryota; kingdom Metazoa; phylum Chordata; class Aves; order Tinamiformes; family Tinamidae; genus Rhynchotus; species Rhynchotus rufescens. The sequence continues at coordinate 10,232 of JAVCKT010016510.1, forward strand.
TTTGCAGGCTCAAGCATGTATTGTACTTTTAAAGTCTTGTTCAGTGGATTTTATATATGTATAAAATGCAGTATTTTATGGTTTAAAAAATGTATTTTTTTTTACTGTATAGGGAATATGTTTAGTTATTCTAAGCAATTTTTAAATACTTGATACTCCTTGTTTACTAAATTCTTGTTTGCCTTTGTCCCTCTGACAAAAGAATAACTAGCTCTTACCCATGGAGTATGTGCCCTAATAACTGTATTGCTCAAGTAGAGACGTTGGCTAAACTGGAGCTTTCCCTCCTTTTATTGATGTGTTGGTCCCTCTAAATTTCGCTCAGTAAGTTCCAGGATGCAGAAGGAAAAAAATAGATTATATATAACCATGTAAACAGCTTTGTATTAAAAACAGTTATTGACAGACTATCAAAAATAATACTGCATACAGTGTTATGATATTGTTTACTCTTGATTACCTACTCTGAAGTATTGTCAAGTGTGTGAACAGGTACCACTGCACAAACTCGGTGAAATTTGGTTCTTCTAAAGTCTGTGGAGTCTGACCAATGAATTTTAATGGTCAGGAATTTAATCCTTTGTGTTCATTAATAAGTAATGGAATATAATCTAAGCATAATCAAGGCTTAATATGAGTTTAAGGGCAAAAGATAGGGAAAATGATTTTTTTTTTTTTTTTATTGAAATTTATCTTATAACTTTCTTTCTTGTCCTGTTTAGGAGGGACACTTTCAATCACCTGACAACTTGGTTAGAAGATGCTCGTCAGCATTCCAATTCCAACATGGTCATAATGCTTATTGGGAATAAAAGGTAAAACTCAATCATTATGAAATATGTAGGCAGCAAAGCTTGATGGCGTGTTTGTTTGGCTTCTTCCTCTTGCATATTCGTACTTGAAAGAAGGAACGTAACTGTAAGGAGCTTTCAGTCAAGATTTTACCATTTTCTGGTTAATTCAGGTAACTGTTAGGTACATCAGCTGCTGAAAATTCAATTAAGATGTTTTGGAAATTTATTTTTTTAATGATTTTTCTACTTGGTCTTTTTGTCACCCAAACATTTGGAAGGTCTCAACATCAGTAGGGAAAAACTGTAGATGTTGAAGTTCTTCACAAAAAACACATTACTGAATACACTAAACTTATCTTTAGTTTATCTAGTGATAAACACTAGCGTCATGTCTAGATTTTTTTTCTTGGGATTGTAGGATTTTTTTTTCCCTAGATATCAAAGGCCATGATTTCAGAATTTAATAACTTGTTAGTTAGGCTACACTTGCCTTCTCCTAATTGACCTCGACTTGTCTCCATCCCTCAGCAATTCTTGAAGGTAGAAATGCCAGCTGAAATAAGTGAGTAGGCTTCTCCCTGGATACCTAATATTAAAAGAGCAAGATCGTGTCTGTGATACTGCTGTGGAGAAGCCTTGTGGGAATGGCAGGCTGCTCTCACCCGTCTGCCCTGCTCATCCCTTCTGCCTTTCCCTGCCTAAACCCCCCAGAAATACTGTCCTGTCACGTAAACATCAGAACACGTTAAGCAGTTATGAAGCCTCCACTCACATAATCTGGAAATGGCCAAGAAACTTTTTTAGTAAAGTTAATAAGTAGAGTCTTTACAAATTTAATATAAAAAAAATGTATTTTCTTACTAAAAGAGGCATACTCAGGTAAGACATCTGTAGCTGTTCCTGGTCTGATACAGTCTTGATTTGACCATGACTGTATCTTGCTGTACACTCGCTACTTGTGACTAGCCCAGTAATTATCCAGTTGTAACTAAAGATTATTTAAACAATGAGTATACTTAGATTTTATATCTTAAACTAGAGGTTATGGTGCTAGAGGAAGTAGCTTTTTTAAGATGATTCTTTAAGAAGCATTGTTTTCAAGCCTCCAAGAGGAAGACGAGGAGGAAATGCCTTTAACTGCGTTGCATTGTACTGAAAGCATTTGGTAGGACATAGGAGCAGGGCGTTTCACTGGAGCCTGGGGGAAACAAGGCCATGGATACTAGCATGAGATTTTTAAAGGAATAAACTTCGTAAGAATCCAAAAAGTTCCTCTAATACTTTTGTCCTACTGACTCATTACTAGATTTGAAAATCATTGGGACCTTGATTTGAAATATAGTAGTTGGTTTTTGAAAACAGTGGAAATATTGGTGGCAAAACATTACAAATACTATACTTAATCTTCTTTCCAGAACAAAACATAGCTATATTGATCTAGTAAGACCAAAAGCTTCGAGTTATTGGAATGTGATGTATGGAGAGAGGAAGACAACTGTGGTTAGTAGAAGCAGTTAAAGCTCTTATACAGATATGCTAAGGTATCAGTAGAGGGTTTACACTGGGTAATCACTGCAGCTTTTGATGAAGCAGCTGTCCCTTAAATAGTTTATTTCTGTTTTAGTATTGAGATAATGCTGTAATGAACCAAGCCTTTAAATTAAAAGGTCTTATTGAGGGTATAGTAGTAGTAACCGATGAATAAAACATTGTTCAAATTTGCAAATAGTGTCAGCTACTTCAGGAGCACCAGAATGAATACCTGTTAACTTGACTTAAGCCTAAACTGACATATTGAGAATTCTTGTTTATTGTGAACATCAGAATTCTTTTAAGAAGACTTCTCGTATATCCTCACCTCCAAATGCTGCATGTTCAAATCATTCTTGATTCTCTAATTCATCTAAACTAGGAGGAAGTGATTAAAATAACAAAAATTTGACTTGCTACAAAACAGCTGCTGCAGTAAAGTTTATTTTTGGGGTGTATTTCTAATTGTGAGAATTGCAGCACTGAAGTCCATATGATACTTCTTACTGGCAGCCTAGCTGCAAATTAAATGTATGCATTTGCATGCTGTGTAATTTGGAATTGTGCATCTGAGAACGTCCTTTCACATGCACAATTTAAATGCAGCATTGTTGTTTAGTACTTGCAGTGTACTTGCAAAGAGGGAAGGAGAGAGACTGTTCCTAAAGAAGATTTAGTAAGTAAAATGCTTATCTGTAGTTCACAGAAGTGAATTTGTCTTTAACTATCCAGGTCAAAAGCTTTTTTTTTTTTTTTTTTCCCCCTTTGTTCTTTCATATAATATTAAATTTCATCTAGACTGCTTGGAAAGCAGGAAACAAAAAATTGTGCAGCAATCCCCTAATGTTCCTCTGCTACTAAAGGGCCAGGTCAGGCCTGCAGTGTCAAAACCTAAATTCTGGCTTGTCGGGGGGAACAGATAATATAGTTTAAATACCCTGTTTTGTTTTTCTTTTTTTTAATCAGAACAGAAACCCTGAACTTTTTTTTTTATCAGAACAGAAATCAACTTTATGAAGATATTTTTTTCAGTGATTAGGGGGAAAAAAAGGAGCTAGTTCTACTTTTTTTTTGTAAAAGATTTCTTAATGGTATTAAAAGCTGTTATCAATTCAGTTTTTGAAGTGTGGGTTACTATGTAACATTTTACTAAAAGGAGTGATAGGTATCTCAAAATGTGTTTCTAAAGTTAGTATTGAAGGAAGAACTAGATGAGCATACATGCATGCAGTTGAAAGCCCTTTCACTGGAATCTGTGGTAAGGTCTATGTCAGCTGGGGTTGATACCTTAAAGAAATGAGATTCTGTGACTTTATAGAACAGTGCATATAGTTCCTATGCTGCAAGCGCATTGTTTCTAGTAGTTCTGCTTGATGGAGAGACTTGAGTCGATATGAATATGTACGTAAGACCTAATGGGGGAACGTTGGCTAATGAGCATGTCTCTGGAGAATGGTATTTATGATATTTACACGTGTTGGACCATACAAGGAACTTGGGTTGTTTGTTTGTTTTCCATCTTAGCGATTTAGAATCTAGACGAGAAGTCAAGAAGGAAGAAGGTGAAGCATTTGCACGAGAGCACGGGCTCATCTTTATGGAGACATCTGCCAAAACGGCTTCTAACGTAGAAGAGGTAACTTCACACTGAATTGTTTGTTTTATTTGTTAAGTAAAAATAACTGTTTTGAATTGCAGTCTGTAACTTGTGCAGGTTCTGTTCCTCTAGGTTTGAGATTCTTTAACTTTACTCCATAACTTTACATTATTATATAGAAAGCATGTACACTATATCTGATTGCATGGCACTAATTAGATTGCTGAGCCTCTAGTAGCTTATTTAATATTTATTCTTTTAAAAATATTTTGATCAAGGAAATCGGGGTACATCTGACTGTCTCAGAGTCTGAAAGATAAAACTGGAATAGGTTATTGTCCAAAGCAAGAGGAATACTCTGTAGCCTTAACAGATGTCAGTCTAACCTGTTCTTAAAGACCTCTTAATATTTCACAGTCTCTCCAGACAATCTAATGTAATTTGGTATCCTTTATTGTAAGGCATTCACCATCTTTCCCCTCAAATATCTTGAAGAAATCTTCCTTGCTGCAATTCACCTATGCAGTTTCTTGCTGTGCCCTCTATGGACTTGGGGAAGAGATCATTGTCTTGCTTGCCTGCTTTGTATTTGAATAATGTGATCTTTTTCATTCTTTTCTGTTTTAAAAGGGCATATTTACTCTCCATTTTGTTTATTGCTGATGTTTGTGGACATCTAACAGTTCTTGCATATCTCACTTAAATTTATCCCCCACCATTCCCAAAGGACAGTGGTCAAAGAACCCCAACTGAGGTATTAATGCTGTGTAGAGTAAAAAGATCACTCATCTTAGAGGCCATACTCGGTTTACGCCACCTGGATTATTCATCTGTTGTGCAAGAGCATGACGTTGTTCAGCTTCTCATGCTGTGTAGTTCATCCTTCCTTTTCCCTAAAATTGCCTAAGTGCAAGATAAACCCATCAGTAATGGGGTTTATACGATTCTGCCACTCATTTGAGAGAGGTATTTGAATCAAATCGAGCCTACAGTAGTAAGTGTGCTTTCTGCTCTTGTGGTTTGGTTTAGTTTTGTTTTACAGAATTGCTTTCATGAAGTTTCTAAGTTCCTAGTGATAACTCTCCAGCTTTGGTGCTATAGATTGGCTTCTTGAGTTCGTAGTGTTGTGATCACTATGGAATTTACATCCTTGAGAGAAAAAGAAGCTATGGAAACTACAGAAACTACTGTAAAGAAACTACTACTGCTACAACAAGCGACTCAATTTTGATAATTTGTGAGAGCGAGACACCGTTAGCTTCATAGAAGCTACTGCATTATTCTCTGATCCAACATTATCTAACCACACTCCACACCTTCTGAATAGCTACTTTAGTGAGGGAATCCCATTAATTACCGATTAATTCTGTGTTATTAATTTGGAATTGCTTCCTGCCTGAGCTTTCCGCAGCAGGCTAGATGCAGATACAGCCTGCACTTCTGACTTCCTCTGCTGTGCAGCCAGGGTGAAGGGAGCTGCAGCAACAGGGCTGGTTCTCGCGCGGTCCTTGTGCGCTGAGCACCAAGGTGGCTACCAGGTGCGTTTGGGGGAGCCTGTGGCCTTGCAAACCCTTGGTGCTGGATGAGGCGAGAGAGCAGGTCTGCACCATCAGACATCAGATGTAAATTTCCTGTGGTCCTAGTCAGTGCAGTTCGGTTAAAGGCTGCTCGTGTTTCGTGCAGATGTGTTGCTGGAACAAAGCACGTGGGCAGCTGAGCCCTGTGGTGTGCCAGAAGAAGGTAAATGGCCAGGGGAGACATTTTTGTTGCTGTTTTTTTCATCTCTCTAGTTGAAAATACTCTGTTTCCCTGTGGTGAGAGACAGTGCAAGTCTGGAGACGAAGTGTGATCAGTCCAACACCATTTTCTTTGTTGAATTACTTCAACATTACTTTGTTGAATTACTTCAACATTACTTTGTTGAATTACTACAACATTGCTACAAAATTACTTCAACAACCGACCTTGTTGAATTACTTCGATTTGTGTCATAAGCATATACTGTAGGTGTTTCAGTGTAATGGTAGAAAGTCTGTAACTCCTTCTTCAGAGGCAGCCCACTTTGATCATCAAGGCTTTTGTTTGGTTTAACTGTCTCCTTTGTTTAAATCTTGTTTCTATCATCTGTCATGTTTGCTACTACTGTCTATACTCAGACAAGGTAGTAGGTTGTCCGGTATTGTGCTTGGATCCTCAGATCACGTGCAAATATTAACGGGAATGCTGAGCAGTTGTAAGCATCCTGCTGGATGTTCATCTCGTCCTCAGCCGCTCGGAAGCGTTTGCCCTGTTTGCACAACAGGTCATTGGTGGTTGGGGCAGGCACTAGGTGTGGGCTCTCCACAGCTTCCTTGGAGGTTTCCAAGACTTGAGCGTGGCCATGGGCTTAAGTCATCGTGCTTAGTGTGGAATGTGGTGGGGTGAGAAGAGCTCCTACAGCATTAGGAAGATACAAGGATTAATCACCTTTTTTCTTTAAGGGACAGGTTTCCCTAGCTGCTGTCCCAAGACTAGTCTGACTGGCATCCTTGGCTGCGCTGTTATTTGTCAAAGCAGCTTTTTCTTTGTCCTCAAGTTCCGTTTAGCCTTTGTCTGAAGCCACTAGCATGGGTAACCAGCTGGCAAAACATAAGTGATTTTGTGCTTATTTTAATCAGAGTGCAGTTACTTTTCCACCTTGCATTAAACTTACACATAGTATTTTTTGTTTGGTTTTGTTTTGTTTGGTTTTGTTTTTCGGGTTTTTGGGTTTTTTTTTTTTTTTTTTTTTTTTTTGGATGATGTCTAAAACCTGTAAAGGCAGAATAGAATCATGTGCATAAAGGCAGTGCAGCCTTGTGTCTTCTGTGGGGTGTCCTGGTTGACCCAGTGTCCCCTGAATATCCCCTTTAGTGAGACAATAAAGAGATAAAGATTCTGAGCTGAGTTTGGAGGCTCGAGGGACTTTGTGGGTGGAACTCCAGACTGTGCCAGTGAGCAGAGTTTGGGAAAAAGCAGAAATCTAGTTTATGAAAGTTTGGGGATTTTTTAAATTATTTTTTATTTTAATTGGGTTTGTTTTGATTGTATTAAAAACACTATTTGTTTAAACTTTATTGACATGGAAATTTCTCAACCCTTCAGACGCCCAGTGAGCTGATGCTTTAGCTGGGGGCAAGATGGAGGTGAGCAATGTTGCTCATGAGTTTCACCTTGAGGGAGGGAAGGGGCAGGCGCAGGGCTCTCTTGAGCACTCAAGGCTCTCCGGGCAAATCCCTAGGCCTTGTCCCTGCTCCCTGGGAAGTTCCCGGGGCTTTTGGGCTCTGTAACTTGTAGTCAGAATACCAGGTTGGTGTGGAGAGCGTGGAAGGGGTGAGGTATCTGCCTGCCGGAGCAGCGGGAGGCCCTGCGGAGCTGCCTGTCCCCGCCGCGGCGCTGCGCCCCGAGCCCCTTCGTGGGACGCGCGCCCGGTGCTCCCAGGCTCGTCCTGCGTACCGCCCTGCGATGGGAAAGCGGCAGGAGAGCCGAGGCCCTGGCGGAGCTGCGGCTGAGGGTGACGCTTTGGAAGCTGTCGGCTCTGCAGGATGCGGCCGCCCGGCAAGCGGCCCGAGCGCGTGCGGAGCTGAGCGGAGCTGAGCAGAGCTGAGCGGAGCTGAGCGGAGCGCGGCCGCCGGAGGGCAGCATGGGACACGACAGGGAAGGCAGAGCCCAACATCCCTGCGCGTTAAGCAAAAATAGACTGGGAAAACCAGAGTTTGGGACACCCTCGCTCACGTGTTTGCTATGTGCTCAGGCAGTAGCAAAGTCCTCACACGCTCATGGTGGCAGTGGCTTTATGGGGTAGAGAAGTGATGAGACTGCGGCTTGCAAAGGGGGCAAGGAAGGGTGTGCAGGGTCCTGCCTGCCTGGCTTGTCATGTCCATGCCACGTGAAAATGCAGCTTCGGTGACTTGTGTTCTGGTGCCTTCAGCATGAGACCCCCTTCCACATATAACCTGTGTGAGGCAGAGGGAGCAGCTCTTTATTCCCTTACTTCCTGAGGGGTTTTCACCAGGAGTAGAATTGGTTCTTCCTGGTTTTGTTTCAAGGGTGGTTAGCCTATACTGCTTGTTTATTTGGCATGGTAAAATAGGTATTGGTAGTTGATTACATTTTATGTTCAGTGTATCAGGATTAATTTATTTTAAATGCAGTGCCTGCACTACTTGTTTTTTTTTTTTTTGTTGTTGTTGTTGTTGTTGTTTTTTCCTTTTTTCTTTTCTTTTTTGAGTAACATTGAGAAACATTGTGGTAGTTCTTGATTCCCATCTAGGAAGCTCCCACTGCAGGTTTGTCTAACGTGATGTTACGTTAAAGGCACTGCTGGGCTGTGCTGAGTTCGCACTTGGCGCGGCCGTGGCCCGGTCCGGCCCGCGTCCCGGAGAGCCCCTCGCCCTGCCTGTGACGTGCAGCGCTGCTCAGCAGGCTGTGCCCACCATGCGGTGGGAACCTAGCTGCAAGATGAGCACAGCAGAGAAGTGGGTTAAACAGCAAAAACTGCCAGTTAGCTTGTTTGCAACTTTTCCTGATGCTGTATGCACTCGTCTCTTAAAGCAAAAGTCACTGGTGCCTTTATGCTTCAGAAGTGTAAAACCAAGAGCTAAATGCCAGATGTAGACGTTTTTCTACAGTTTGGTGCCTTCTTTTTCTAGACTACACTTGAGGAAAAATTCAGTTTACAGACTTGGAAACCTAGCGTACATGTTTGCAAAAGGGCCCTTCCCGTTCGGGGCAGCGGTAGCAGGGCCCTGCTTCCCTTCAGGCAGCCTGAGCACAAAGCAGGGTGAATCCGGCACTGCCTGCGCGGAGCTGGAGACGTCGTGTGGATGGACCTGCAGCTGCCCAGGTGTCCCCGCATCCAGCCGGAGCAGCGTGTCTGGAGCGTGCGGGTGGAACGACCGGCCCGGTGGGCAGGCAGCCTGAGCCGGAGGGCTCCCCCCAAGTTGTGGGGAAGGGGAGACACTGGCGCGGGCTCCAGGCTGCCCACCCAGGTGCTACCGCCCCAGGTGCTACCGGCTGCGCAGGGCTCAGGCTGGGCTGGGGGGAAACGGCCCTGTGCGTGCCTCACTCAGCCTGCACCCCGGAGAAACTGCACGGGGACTGAGAGCTTACGGGATACTGGTGGCCAGTGACAGGACAAGTCTGAGGTGAAACACAGGCAGTTCCATCTCCATGTGAGGAAGAGCTTCTTTACTGTGAAGGCGACAGAGCCTGGAACAGGCTGCCCAGGGAGGATGTGGAGTCTCCTTCTCTGGAGATCTTCCAAACCCGTCTGGATGCCGCCCTGTGCCCCGTGCTCTGGGTGGAGCGGGGGTTTGGACTGGATGATCCCTACAGATCCCTTCCAACCTCAACCGTTCTGTGATTATACTGAGTTCACCTCCTTGTCCTTGCTAACTAGGGACTAATACAGGATGCCAAAATCTGAAGTGTATAACGTGCTTAAAGTGACTAGATTGGTGTTTCAGTAGGGCTCCTAGGCGTTTGTTTCAAGTCCACTTACACTTTGAGACATTAAGTTAAAATAAACGGGCAAAACACTGGCACTGGGCACTTTGCCGTGAAGGATACCAGTGTGTGGTAGTTTTATGCCAGTGTTTGCACCACAGACACTGATGGCAATTTGATAATCAGATTTTTGTCTTCCAGATAACAGAAACATTAAAAATGAGTAAAGTAGCCTATTTACATTTCTCCCATCCACCATCTCTTAAGCTATATGCTTAAGTAGAATAATGTTTGTGCTGAAAGCTATGAGACCTGGGCAATAACTGTATTGAAAAGGTATAATTTAGAGACACTCAAACACCCTGCGCTTTCCAGTGTGTTTGTGGGGGGGGAATGATAGATGAATTCTCGCAGTGATCTTTTCTTGAAAGTAGCATCCAAAGGTAGTTTCTGTTCAGTTGTTAGTTTGGAGTTTGTGTTCTCATAAAATTCCGATTGTTTCTTGTTGATCTAAAGTGATTCTTAGCATCTCATTTAACTTCTATGCATTTAATTCCAAGAGCCTAGGCATGCTTAGCAAATCCCTCCCAGAATTGTGAAAGTGCCAGTTGTTAAGTGCTTGTTTACACAAAGTTATCATAACACATTTTTAAGACTTCAAGCTCTGCTTAATGTCCCGCTCAAATGGGAGCAAGCGAGTATCTTCACGGATTCCAGCTGTGTGGGTGCCCAGAGTTTTTGACCTGTACCTTTTATTAGTCCCCCGTACGAGGCAGGTACAATAATTAGCGGGTAATCAGAAACCAAGATAAGTTTGCATTTTCTTCGTACATTGAAAACTTCAATTTCTGAGGAATGGGACTCAGCCCATAATTGGCCGAAAGCCAGTTCCTTCTCCTCAACTCTAACGCGGGTTTGAAAAACGAACTCACTTCCTAAGTGCCTCGCGAAGCTGCAGTGATTAATTCTTCTCATTATTTTGCTGCAAATTCTCCTGACCCTCTGTGATGATTCGATCACCCACTTAGAGTTTATGCATATTCATATCTCGGCGCTCGCGCCGCAGCCGGCCGAGGCTCCGGCGCTGCCTCTGCTTGCGCTTGGTGCAGTAATTGAGCTGCACTAGATTGATTACTCTGGGGAGCTGTAAGGCCTTTAAAGGTGAAAACATATCAGTCCTGTTAATTAGGAAACAAAGCTCTGGTGGCAAGTTCAGCAGTCAAATGCTTCCAGGGTAGAAATGAGGAAAGGTATGATGTGTTCCTCTCCGTGAACCCTGTTTGCTTTTTTTATGTTTGAATTAGGTCTGTGTTTGCTGGAAGAGGCTGGTGTGTATCTCGTGTGGCTCTCTGGCAATGATATTTTGAAGCAAAAAGAACTATAGATTTGGGATTGATTGTAATTATTAGTGGATGTCAATCACCTCTCAAATTATACATTATCTTAGGCATTATGTGACCTAGAGCATTCGACGTGAGCTGAGAAATGGAATCAGTGCCTGTAAACCTTAACCAACCCATTTAAATCGTTCATTCTTTCAGACCTCAAAGTCAATCTCTTTCTGAAAATCTATCATTTAAATTCAGAAAAAAGAAAACTTGAAATCTCTTCTTTCTCCTGCTGTCTATTGTCTAACACATACGAGATTAATTAAAGAGAATGCATTCTTAACATTAGGTGAATAGTAAGTGATAGCATAAGGTTTCCTCCAGCAGACAGCATCCTTACATCATCATTGTAAGTACCCTGTGGTTTTATGTTGCTAAGCACTCTAATCTATAGTGGCCTATTACAAAGATATTAAGGGTAGGGGAAACCATCTGCCACACAATCTATCCATAAGGGTCACAAATAAATAATTTAAAAGTAATTTATATATCTTAAAAAGCACTTTTTCCCCAGTAATTGCTGGACAACAGATTGCAGCGTGCAGATGTTAGGGAAATGCCACCTTGGCGAGGTGCAAGGTACATCACAGCGAGGGATGCGTCGCTGCCGCTGCTGCAGCGTGGGCTGTGGGATGGAGCCCTCGTACCTGCCCCTGGCAAGGTCACGGGCACGAGTGCCCCTGAGGACGGGCTCTGGTTTGTGCAGCTATAACGTATCTGCTGGCTAATTTTTTCTCTCTTTTTTTTTTTTTTCCCTTTTCCTCTCTTTTTCAGGCATTTATAAACACTGCAAAGGAGATCTATGAGAAAATCCAGGAAGGAGTTTTTGACATTAATAATGAGGTAATTTTCAGTACTGTTAATGCTTTTTCACCTACAAAATGCCTTTTCTCCCCAAAGTTGGAGTGTAAAATATTGTCCATTCCACTTGGATACAGAATTGTCTGCCATTGTGATAAAAATGGATTAAAATAAGTGACCCTATCCATCCATGAAGCATCACAAAATAATATAAATCCCCAAAAGAGAAGAAAATCCACTTTCATCCACTTCTCCATATGGTGTCATCTGTTTTCAAAGATAATTTCCCGCTATGTAAATGGGGGCCCATGTTGATGTGCCAGATGCCCTCCGTGAGCTGCCCAGAGCAGGGGAGGGGCTGCTGTGAGAGTTACATAAAAGCCCTTGGAAAGGTTTCTGGTTTAGGTGGCTGGATTCGGTAGGGAATAAAGGAGCAGCCGTTTTGCCTGTGCACGTTGCTGAAGCGGCAGGTTATTGTGACCTGTCTCTTTGGGTTATTTGGGAGAGGTTGGGGAATGGGGCGATGCGGGGACCCTTTCTGTAGTGAATGAGTTTAATGACCAACAAGAGCTCTCTGGAAATTTAAAGTGAGTGTCCCATTAACGATATTGAGTAGTTAGGAGATGTACTTCTGGCCGTAGAAAGAGCAGGTTCAAATTCAGCGGCTACAAATGGCAAAGTTGGTAGGTATATGTAAACTCTCACTTTGTTTGTAGTTGCATCAAAAAGTAGTGTCACGTAAGCAGGTTTGGATTCTGGTGCGAAGTGGCTGGTCGCTTCTGTTGATAACCTCGTGTCCGTGAACGGCCCTGCTGAGGTGCTCGGTTGGTGAAACCGCACGAGGAGTCCCCGTGAACAGGGCTCTCCTGCACAGGACTGTCAGCCTGGTGCTCCTCGCTTTTGCTTGGGGAAACCAAGCCAAGCGGTGCCTGTAGTGGCCTGGCGCGACTCTCTCTTCCTTCAGCCTAGTGATGGAAAGCTTAAAGTTGTCTCCAGGGGGTTCCTGCGGCTGCAGGAGGCGCCTCGGTAGTGCCGCATAACACGGGCGGTGACGGGGGCTCCGCGCCACGGCGGCCTCCGTGGGGCTGCACGAAGCTGCCACCAGCCCAGAGGGGCAAACCCAATGAGCCATGGGGCGTGCTTTTTATTAAAGAGGAGTCAAAGAGCGAGAAGAAACCACATCAGCTGCTGTCAATACGGAGCTAGTGCCAGAAACCCCAAGGCTACTACTGTTGCAGAACAACTGCCAAGCGCTATAAATCTGAGATTTACTGTGACGCAAAGTTTCCTTAAGAGCTTAATTTCAGAAGCTACTGTATTACTTTTCTCAAAGTGCTGTATTTTTAGGTGAAATCCACTTGAGGGAGTGAGGGTTAAGATACAAGTGCGATTTTGATGAATGAAAGAGCTGCGCTGTGTGTGGGTTCTTGGCAAGTCGCCACGTCTTTCGGGATCATAGAAATTATTGATGACACAGAGCGCTCGGGTGCCCTTAGCCTGTACAGCTGATTCAACACAGCGCGAGGGGCTGGCTGCAGGAGAAGTTTTATACTAAACTAACAGAGGCTTTAGTGGCCGGGCAGGGCTGTGTTCCTGGAAAACCTAGTGCGGTTTTAGAGCCTGCTCCGCAGCGACGTTTAAATGCTGTTCCCGCTCCGTGTGCTCAGGCTGGGAATTGAAGGTACAGAATTTAACGTGGAGAGGAATTGGAAGCGGAGAGAAAGCATCTTTCTTGTAAGTCGTATTGCATTGCCCAGAAGGCAGTGCTTAAAAACAAAATGGGAAGAAAACCAGAAATGTTTTGCTTTCCTTTGGATGTGAAAGGAGAAGTTGGCGTTTGGCCTCCTGAGC
>JAVCKT010016511.1:999-13414 GCA_032273925.1 Rhynchotus rufescens
GGTGGTGACAGTTCTTGCTACTGAGTTTCTTCATGTTCTTCATGCACTGGCCAGTATCACTGTTCATTGTGTATGACTGCCCCAAATCATTTTTGTCCTGCTTATATTGCTTATTTTTGGTGCCAAGGACTTTCTTTGGTTTTATACTTGTAGAGTACTATGCCTTTCAGGACTACCAAGGAGCCATGACAACTATGCTTTCCAAACTCAGGACAACTTCCCTTCTTCCCCAGTATGATCATCTGAGCTCAGAGAAGGACCTGCCCTTCAACAGACTTCAGTGGAAGTCATTCTGCATAAAATGTGTCATTTTACAGTTCCAGGACCCTGCAACCCACAACATGACATTTTTACCCCATTTGGAAATTTGCATACTCTCGGTGTGCCTATAGCAGTAAATGAACTGACCCTGGGAATGTTCCTGGCCCCAGGACCAGCTGCCTGCTGGGAAACATGGCCAGGAGAGTTTGAGTTGGCACAGGCTGAAATTGTTCAAGGGACCATTTTGCCAGTCTAACATGGTGAATGATTGTGTTTCATTTAATATATAGTACAGACAGAGCCATGGGTCATAACTAAGGCTCCTATCTGCAAGATGGTTTGAACAGAAAGGCACAAGAGTCTTCTTGTCATCTTTTTTTGTATCCTGACCAACAGACAGCTTGATCATGCTACGCTTCTTGAGTGCTGATGAATTTATTCATCTGCCAGTCAACTCAGTTGTTTCCATGTATCTCACTGAGCAAACATAACAACCAGGAGGATTGCCTCCCCATAACCAGTGCCTCCCCACAAACCTTACCTCATGTTCAGCTTGGACTGCATTGCTTTCAAAGTGTCCATGAGACACTTCTCTCTTTTCCAAAGAGAGAAAGAAAGCCAGTCCTGCATAGCAGTATCACAGTTAATTGCCTATAGCTTGACATGCTCAGCCATGCATCGTCAATACTTTACATGTTAAAATGTTCTGTCTTCATAAGGTTATAGAGTCCTAAATATAGGGGTTTTTTTTGTCTGTTTTAGCAACAGATTTTTCATTACTTCTAAAATTTTGAGGAAATTTACAATTAAAAATATTATAAAGCTGTTTTTACAAGTATTCATTCACATGAAAATTTATTAAACGTTTCCATTAAAAACTCACCTGCTTAAAAACAGTTAACTCAAAAGGCTTTCAGTTTCTAGAGATTCATGATCACTGGGTATCTCTTGAATTGGATCTCCTGAGGATTTGTGGTTACACATGAGCTCCTCTCAGTGCTAGAACGGCCTGCAGTACACAAGGAAAGAATAACATGGGATGCAATTAGTTTATCATGCCTTGTAGAGCTTTGTGGGTGAACTGTGAATGTACTCAGCAACAAAAGAGAGGAGACACTATATACTAATTTCCATCAAAGAGAAAGAATTTTTGAGGAGAATGATGATTCAGGACAGATTGCTGTGGGAAGGAATTTGGGATGAGCAATACTCTGAAGTGAACTTTGCAAGAACTAATCCTACTAATCTTCGTTTCCCATTTGTTTTAGGCAGCTTTCAGTGGCTGAAAACCATCTGCTTGGAAGATCTCTGGAGAAAGTCGTTTGGGATCTCCAGTCACAACATTATTTACAGGCATCAATTCTCCAAGCAAACAATTACAGCAGACACTGGCTGAGATCTTATGATACAGAGACTGAAAGAGATGGAATCAAAACATCATTCCATGCATAAGAGAATATTAATGCTCTAATTCATTTGAGAGAACCATTTTATTAGATATTGTCTTGTGTAACTGTCCCAGGTTAGCTCTCAAATTTCTTACTAGGGGCTTTGAAAGACACCAGTTGCAAAAGGCCCTTGTTTTGGAGGAGGCTGTGCCTTTTTGTACCACAGTGTTAAAAAGCTGGGGGCAGTAGGATGTAGGGAGAGGAGGGATCATGTTTTTGTGTGTCTCTGGCTTGTTTAGTGTGCTCTTTTAAGATGTATTAAGACTTCAGAGCACCACTCCAGTTATTGAGCTAAACAGAAACTCTTATTTTCACTGGCACTAAACTTTTCTTTCTAACCAAGGTCAGAACCGAAATTGGAAGATATGATTAAGTTTTTAGCCTAAAAATGAAGGTCTTGATCAAGGAAAATGGTATACTTCTTACATATTGGCAGTAAAAAAAAGCAATTTTGAGTTTACCTCACACAAAATTTGCTGTTCAGATTCTTTAGTTTGGTCAGCATACTCAAATTACTCACTAATTAATGCCTGTCTACTGCGAGCTACACAAACAAGGCTTCAACCTATCTCACTACGTCCATAAGAAAGGATGTGCTCCAACTTCCACATTTTCTCGCATGCTTCCCTGCATTCTGTTTCATTCCAGCATGTACCTGTCCCTGGCCACATGACTTAGCAGAAAAAATAAATATTTCTCCAAATCTGTCAGCACTGCTAAAAGAGCAGCTTGTCACAGAAGCACTGTGCTGAGGCCAAGCTGAAACTGTCCCTTGGAAAAATTAGTTTCCCATGGAAAATAAGCATCAGCTTTCCATAAAATATACAGACTTGGGACAAAATACTACTTGGTTCAGACTTATTTAGCCTGAAGTTATGGCACTGTGTACCTTTTACAGAGAAACCTCCCAGGATTGGTTCTTGTTGTGTTTATCATGGTTGTTTGTAATGTAATTATTTATTTACTTGAAAGACAGACTTGAGCATTTTTCGTTTATGCTTAGGTAATTGCAGTTGCAAATTCGGATACTGACTGCACAAAATGGACTGTTTCTTGCAAAAAGAAAGAGTGGAAAATGCACAGCCCACACTTAGGAACCCTGTTTTCATCAGTGCTCACCAATGTCTAACAGAAACATCTGCCCCTCACAAGCAAAACAGTCTCGTCTTGGTTTTATAAGGCAGATTACTGGCTTTCCATTGCATGCATGGGAGCTCTGCAGTGCAGGAGTGTTATGGCTCTGGATGACTTGAAGGACACTCCTGAGTATCCATGACACAGTCTTCCAAGAGCTCCAAAGTGAGGGTGATTATAGAAACCCAGTCCACTAGCTGGCTTTTCAAGAAACACAGGAAGGAAAAAAAGCAAGAGAAATGCAACAAAAATCAAAAAGCAATAGCAGACCAGACACGGCTCAGAATGATGCGTCAGCCTTCATACATCAGAGCAGCTCTACTACAGCCCTGGTAATGAGCTGTTCTCTGTGTAAATGTTGTGCATGGCTTGGCAACCTGTGGGTCAGGAAGGTACCTAAGGTGCTCCAGCAGCCAAGGAGAGTTCAATCCTCCAGCACAGACTACAACTAATCCAAAAGATTCTACAAGAGCAGGAGTGACATATTTACCCATTACACGGTAGCCTAGTCATTAACCATCCATGTGAGATGCAGCAATTCACATTGAAGTCTCTGCTCTGTCTAAGTTAGGCCAGGGTCTTGAGCTCAACCTCTTACATCGTATGCAAATATTCTGTTTCTGTGCTTTGGAAGGAGTTTCACTGTTCCTTGTGAATATTTTCATTCCTTATAATAAGAACAGATCATCTGCTGTAGACTCCTCTTGACCTGGCGTTTAGGAAGGTCACAGGACATATGGGATTCCTGTCCCATACGGACAGGTGTATCCTTTTGGATACACCTTTGTTCAAATTAGGCAAAGCAAGTACTTGCACGATATGTTCTCACATCACTTAACTCTGATCTCATGGTTAACTGCAGATCAAGGGCTGCCTGGTGATACTCTGGATAATCACTTGTTCATCCTGATGTGAAGCAGGAACATTTTATTTTAAATGGAAAAATCTTGCTAGGATATAATCCCAACCTCCACCATCAGTCACTAATTCTCTTGAAGTGTGATTGTGATGACTGAACATGCACACAAGACTGCAGGCAGCAGGAAGCTGGTGGCACCACATTTGCATGGATTTAGAGGAAACCGTAGCCCATGAACAATCTGCTCACCTGTGATTTGGAGGATTTACTACTGAATCCTGCCAGCATTGAATCCGCAGGCCGAGAGAACTGATGCAGCATGAACCTCCACTGAAACTCATGATCACACGCCTTGCAAAAGCACAGAGCACACACTGAGCAACGTCATGTTGGTTTTTCCCTAGAGTCCTAAAAAACCTGCCATAAAACACAGTCAAGGTGACTACAGGAAAATGACAAAATAGGGTAGAATAAAGCACAGGCTGAGATTTTAACATATGAATAAACACATGCAAAGCCAAAACAAATGTTACCTGGAATCTAATTTCTCATGGTAGCTACCTGGTGCCATATGACTGTGACTGATGGATGAAAGGCCTGCAAGCTAGAAATGCGAAGAGCAGGCTGCTTTACACCATTCCAGTGTGCTTTTTAAATTGATGGGTTGCACACTCAAACACGGAAAAATGGCAGGCAAGGATATGGCCTCAATCAGGCAAAACATGAGCCTGCTTGGAGATCCCTCGGGACCTCTTGGGGACTCTTTGAAGAGCAGACCCTCGTAGCAATGTAGTCTCAGTGAGTCTAATCTCAGCACAGGTCCCTTGAATCATAACTTTAAGAAGAGACTTAGCCCATGGAGCTTCCAGGTAGCATATATATATATATAAGTATATATGTACATATATGCATATATTTAAACACAAACTGAAATTAATGCTCCCCAGTGAGATCTAAAGGTTTCCTCACAAATTCTGGGAAAGTTCACTCTGAGATCCAAGCGTGGTGACTCAGATTCACCTCTAGCAGCAAGGCAAACTGTAGTGCAATATTCTCCCAAATATATTCTCAGCACTACTGCACAAATAAATCATCTTGATCCACTTCTAATTGAATGTATATTTTTCACTTTTTTGAAAAGGTCCTAGTTTCATTCCACACATTTTTGACTTTATGAACTCAGGCCAGTTGTGTATATTAAACTTTTAAACTTGAAGCAAACCCCAGTGTTACATGTGGGAGAAAATTTGGTCCTTGCCATTCACAGGAACATTCCAGCTCACTGTGATGTGAAGCACAGGGCAAATTTCATACCAGCAGCCAAAAACTTATTGTGAGAATAGGATCTCCTTCTCAACATGTTTGCCAGTATTGGGATAAAGAAAGGAGAAAAGTCAAAAGCTAAAGGTCAGAATTGGCCCTGAGAAAGCCTTGGTTTTCTTACTTTAAAAGTCTTTCTTTATCATCCATTTCCAATAGGACAAATCATCAGCCTCTCACTACTGCAATGCTCTCCTCAGTAAGTGAGGACCTATAAAGTGGCCTGAGGTATCCACAAGAAACTAGGTGAAAAATACTACCCTTATTATTCTCATGACATAAACAGTGTACCTTCTTATTGACTGTGGCATTATTATTTCCACCTGCAGGAAGCAGCTCAAATATGATAATACAATTTTACCTCAAGGTAATAATGGAACTTGCTGCCTGTGAAGCAGTCTGAGGAATTCAGAAGAGAGAGTCTTGAGCTAGAATTAGAGGCTCTATGAAGCTCTGTTGGAATAGTTTCTATGGCAAAAATCCTTAACTGGCATACATAGAGATGTTCTGGTACAGTAATACTGATAATCATAATACAAAATGATGCCAATTCCCTTTAGCTGTTACGAATATTTCTTCCATCCCATGTGCAAACATGTGCTCTGACAACCCTATATCACACAATTCTCTTTTGTGAAAGCAAGAAAAATAATAAGAGAAAAGACAGAAACATGTTTCTGGCAGCATAAGCATGCAGTTGCATCTCTCGAGCTCCTTTTGGAGGTTCCTTACCACTAACAGATCCTTTTCACGGTTTATTTCTTTATGTTGATTATATTAAACACCGACAGAGAAAACATGGAAATCTTGACATATGTGGAACTCCAGACTCAGAAAGAGGAAGAAAGCTGTGTCAAACTGACAGAAAATAGCTGCAATTGATCGCACTGTGAATCCTCATCTGCCCCTTACACTCCCACAGGTGCACAATGAGGTCAGCATTTCTTTTTCCACAAGGTCAGTCAATTTACACAGTTTTTGTTTCTTGTTGTTCCTGGCGTTTGTATTCATGCTTTTTTTTTTTCCAATAAGTTTTTCTGAAATGCATTAGCAGGAACAGTGTCACACATGGGATGTAGGACATTCCTAGGAAAAAGAAATGGTGAACAGACCAGGGAAGGGACTGCAGAGGACATAATGATTTAAAAAAAATACCATTTTTTTTCTCCTCCAAAGTAATAGAAACTTAAGATGAACTTGTCTAAATAGCCTCGGAGATTTGGGAGCATTTTTCATCACGTAGGACTTAGACATTTATGTCCATGCTACTTACTCTCCTAAATTCTGTATGCCAATTAGAAAACTAGTCTCTAATTTCCTCCCTCAGCATCTATGGGCAAGCCAGTAAAAGCCCTTCTCTTGGGCCTGGTACTAGTTATTACAGCTCATGGAAGTCTATAAAACTGCTTGGGGATGTTTGGATCCATGTGTAGCTGTTAGTGTCTGATCACCTCCCAAGCACTGGCTATGCCAGTGGCTTCCAGCCAGCAGCTTTCACTCGGAATGACTCCTGCCCATTTGCTCAGAGGTCGAGCATGATCAGCCCTATATCATACATCTAGTGCTGGGTTAGTGAAATGCCAGGTGAGATTCACCATACTGATGGGGAGAGATTGGCCCCACGCATCAGAGTACTAAAATGAAGTGTCAAAGCATGAGCCAGAGGCACGATTTAAAGATGCCTTGTGTCATATCAGATGACCATGTGGTCCTATGTGGCTGCCTCCAGATGCTGTTGCAGGGTTTGTGGGTCTACCGTGTGTTGCCTGTGTTGCAGCCTGTGTTGCAGCAGCCAGCCCTGGGCAGATGATCCACAGCATCTAAAAATTTACTAAATGCCCATGCTCAGGCAACTGAATCATGCTGTAGACTTTCATTAATTACAATGAAAAATTAGAGAGCTCCTGCATAGATGTAAATATATGCATGTGGTCAACAAAATTTTGGTGTAAACTTGCAAGCTGAGTCCCGCTCTGCTGAAAGAGATGTACCCATCAAACTTAGCATATAGCATAATTGTCTCCTGTTAAGGAGGAAGAGGGATAGAAAATTCACAGAAATCCTGCAGTTATTAGACTGTGACAGGAAATAGTCCAGGATGGAGTCCAAGGATTAATCAAATCAGAGATCTGTTCCTTGACTTGAGGAAGAAGCAGTGCTCTGCACTTGTTCCTAGTGCTTATGCTCGGTAAACAGATGCATTTGAGAAGGCTTCCAGACTCTATTACCAGCACAGGAGGGCTTGTGTCTCTGCTGTTAGATTCTCCTGGCCTCCAAGGCAGGGGAGCTACAGGCAATCTGCCTCGTGAACAGCCATGCTGAGCTTGGAGGGATGCAGCTGCTTCATCCCACAGAAACACACCTGGCCCAGCTTGAGCTTTAGGTTTAAGCTTGTGTCCATCTGGGCCTTCGTCAGTGACGAGATCTCTGTGTAGGGAGTCTACCAGCCTGAATCTCAGCATGATACTGGAGAGACACAGTCTATTCTATGGTCTCTCTGTATGACTGCTGTGTGTCATGGAAGGAGTAAATGAGTGAAATAGGGTTTTTTTTTTATCTTTTCATAATAATATCAACTATATAACAGTAATCATTTCTTCTTTCTTCCTAAGAGCATCCTGAGTGATCAGGAGACTAACTCAAGACAGCTGAGAGAAATGGTGTGGAAAAGTAACCTCTTTGGACCTTCTGCTCCATATGGGTACAAAGGAGTGACTATGTGACCCCAAACACAGCAGCTGGTGCTGCTCAAACAGTAGAGCTGGAAGATTAATCCTGATTGCTCTTCCCAGAGCTATTCTTTCAAGAATCAGAAAAAAAAAAAAACACTGCTTGCCTTCTGATGTTCAGCAATCCAGCTTATGCTGCTCCTCCCTCTTGGCCCTGCAAAATACTCAGGCTGGGGTTTTGCGTGGGCACAAGGTAATATGCTATTTAAATAAATGAATGTACAATTTGAAATGCCTGTGGCCTTGCTGTGTCCCAGCTAGATATATTAATAGGTCACTAGTTAAAATTGGGTGTCTGCTGGCAAACATCTTGAAAATAAAAGCCTGTTTTCCAAATGCTGTGAGTAAGGTCACTCACACAAGGGGGCTATTTAGTCCCAGAGTCAACAAAGCTGGACTGGTGGAGAGGGTGGTTTGGGGAGAAGAAACAGCTACTTGAACTTTATAGGTTAAGAAAATCCTCAGCTAAAGTGGATCATCGTTACTAAGTTTCCAACTACATCCAAAGAACCATCAATATTGATGCTTTGCAATCCTACCTACTTTCCTCAGCTTTAGTTTTACAAGGTGTTCCCAGATGGAAGGCGCATTGTTCCTTCGGAGGTCCAGTGTGCAGATTTCAAACACAGAGCATATTTTCTCTCTTCATTTCTTTGTATATCTGATCTACACTTAAAGAGCACTCCCAAAGTCTCACTGTGCTTTTTAAGCAGAAAACCATTACTGACACCTGAGAACTGTAAACATGGCCTTCTGGGCTCAGCTGACCCCTTGTTAAATGTCTGCACTGAACTCTGACTTCATGCTACCAGCGTGTAAAAATCAGCCAGCGATTCGGTCATTTTATAAACTCTAACGTAAGTTCTATAGCATTATGCCTGATGCTATAAAAGGCAAGCTGAGGGACTGCCATAGCAACCCCTGTATTTCTCTATCACATTTCATGGTTTTTCTGAAATTAATTAATTATGGCTTCTGGAGATGTAGACAGCCAATATTATGACAAATATAATCAAAACCTGGGCTGAGGATTGGCCAGAAAAATCCTGGAGATTGGGCAGTGGGAATTAGTGTAAACCAGCTGACCCAAACATGGGTGGCTTTATCTGGAATACCTACCACAGTTGCTATTATTCTTATTCTTTTACTTGTTCAATTTTCCTCCATGTACCTCCGTGATACTTCCTAAAACAAATCAACTTCGCATACAGGGTTATAGACACTAGATCCTTTAAGATGATGATTTCTTTTCTTAGATTTAAACAGGCAATTAAGTCAACGGCAAAAATGTTTATTCACACCAATGAGCCGCTCTCAGCTTCCTGATACTCATCAAAGGACAATAATTACTTTCCCTGCGATCTTTCAATCTGCTCTCATTCTTACAGCTGGAGGAGGAAATTGCTTTCCCATCCTGGGAAAATTTAGATTTTGATTGCTTCCTCCTATTCTTTGGGATCTTGGGGCTGTATCATATTACCAACTTTGAGCTCCTACCAAAAGTACTTGAGTTGAGAGCACAGATTTTCTTGCAGAATTTGATCTAAGTATGAAGTCAGTCCTTTGACCAGGATCTGTCACAACAGAGGTGAATTGAATGCAGAGTAGCCTTCTCTGAAACAGTCAAGAAAAAGGTGGTGCTGTAGCGTTGAGTTTTTTTTCTTCCTATCTCTGAGCTTTGAATTTTGGATTGGCTTTGAGATGGGAAAAGTCTTTCATCTGCTCCAGGACAGAGAGTAACTAGAAAGTGAGGAGAGTAGTAGTTTCCCATGCAACCCCCCCGACTTGGGAAAGCAGGTGGACTGAAGAGGAGAAGCCACCTTTCAATTGTGTTTTAATGAAGAAGTTGTTTTTTCTTCCGTGTCCTTTGATGAATGGGTGTTTTCCTTCAAAAGCTGACGTTTGTCTTTCATTACGCCCAGCATATGCTCTGCTAGGCAGCACCATTTTTTTCTGCTCAAAGTAAATAAACATGAAAATAAATTTATCTCACAAAGCATGTTCTCTTTCAAGTCTGGCACAAGCCCACCCTCTCCCCTAATAAATCTCCGGGTAAATGTAAGCTTCTCTGCAAGCCCTTCCTCTTAAAGTCAAAAGGAGAAGTTTTGCAAGCTCTCACCTCTGCACAATTTAGGAGGGCTGTCACTGATCCAAGAGGCTTTTAGGGGTAGTGAGATAACTATAACCCACAGCTGAATCTGAGAGTTGTTTTTCATTAAAAAACAAAATTGTCTCATAAACAAAAGAATCAAAAATCCCTTTTCTAGCTAGTGCGGATAGTATCTTAACCCTCAAACTGAGGAAGGTGATGTGACACAGAACTAGCTGTGGCTTCTTGCATGGACTCTTTTTGGTTAGGAGTTGAGTATTTTGATATTTTAGTCCCTAGTTAAAAAGCCCACTGCTGTTCTTTACGGTCCTTCTCACTTCCAAACTTCTCACTGAGATCTACCTGGAAGTGTTTTCTCTGTCTTCACTGACGTATTCTCTGCTCAGGGCCGTGTGAGTTCTCAGGGTTCACAATGGGCAGTGAGTCTCCCATGTGAGAAACAGCCTGTTCATTTAGTGAACAGGCCTGTCACTAGAGCTGACTGAATTATTAAACGCAATTCAATTTCCTTCCAAACCCAATCTCATTTGTTGTTTTTTGTTTAAACTGTTCACAGTCCAATTCTGCACACAACTTCATTATTTAGAGATATGGTCAAGCATGTTTGGAAGTGATAACTACCATTTTTTCCTGTTGCTGTTTGCCTTAAAACTTCTGTACAAAGGAACGAAAGTACACTGGACCTCTTTCTATACAATCCGTGGTTATTCATCTTCAGTATACGAGAGATTTCATTTTTTATAGAAAGTTTAGATGTAAAAGAGAACACTGAAGGACAATCACTCATCATTTTGGATAAAGAATCCCTTAATCTTAAATCCATGAAACATTTGCAATTTGTTAGCAGTTTCACAAATACCATGAGTTGCTTATTCACATATCGGTCCTGATTCATGAAAACACTTAAGCACGTGCTCGACTCTGACTGCATGTTAACACCTCCTTGAAGTCAATGATAATGAGGCATATCTGTGATTATGTGCAGGTTTAAGTGTCTTTGAGTGCCTTACTGATATGCTGAATAGGGCCAGTATTAGTCATTTAGTAACACCTGTCCTATTATAGGAATGTATTAATAAATCAACCTGGTCAAGCTGTCTCTTAACTCATTTATGAAACACGTTGTGATGGAAAGCTCTGAGCAGTGTAGCTTCTCCTGCAGCCAGTGCCTATTACAGGCACAACCTTGATATGTGCCTAAATAAAGCACAATTGGGGTCTTTTGGAGAAGTTTGGCTTTGCAACAGAATGGCCAACATGCAGTCCTGGGTGTTCCAAGAATAGTGAAGGCTGTGGACCCTGAGGAGCCTCAGAGAAATTAGTTTAACCTAAGCTGGGATGAAGCACTCTGACACTTTTAAGCTGAATTGCAGTGAAATGCACCTCCTCTCTTCAGTCCTCTTTCAGCCCTCTAAATTAAAAGATATCTTCACCAAAACAGACTGTAATCACTCCAAGGGTCAGGGTGACTGATGAGCCTGAGCCATGGCTGGACCCCCTGTCCCAGTCCCCCATAATCAGTACTATTCACATATCAGTACCAACACCATTGTCAACAATTTGTTTGGAGCAAGAGAGAGAAAAAAATCTCTAAATGTGGCTACGGAGAATTTTGGCGACATCCTTTCCCCTCAGGGAAGAATGACTTTGGCTGTTTTGCTGTTTATTTCCTTCCTAGTAATGATTTTATTGAGTATATGAAAGCGTTAAACTGTGTCTCTGTTAGCCTGTATTTTGTTTCTTAACTAGATTACCATATAGAGATCATTATAATGAGGCTTTGAGGTCTGTTAGGTCAGCTCAGTAAATGATAGCACCTCTTGAAGCTATAATGGATGAAAGCATCCGTGATAAGATTTGACACTTGCGCTATATATTCAGTCATAGAAGACATTTTACTTTTTCCTTGATGTTTTTAAGATCATAAATACTGGTCTCTAATGTTAAGTATGTGAACCTCGTATTAATCATGTTGCCAGAGAGAGCAAAGAGCTTCGCTCGTAAACTGCAATGGAGCACAGTTAATCTATCAATGTTCTGTAATGAGGATTATTATAACAAAGTATTTAGGTTGATTTACTGATGGGCTACACATCTCTGTTAATGATCACAAATCAGTAAGAGAGCAAAGAGACCATCTGCATCACTAGGAATCTGAAATTTATTGAAGAATGTTCAGATTCAGTTTTGCTACTGTGACATTCTTAAACTCTGTATGAGTGACTTTAACTTTCTCAAGATCTGTCTACCATGTGGATCATCACAGCTAGCAAAGCACTATGCCCAGTTTACACACATGGGTAGCCTGACACCTCGATTCCAGTTTGTCAAATATTGTTTACAATTTCAGAGAGAGACTGGGAAAAGGGAAAAATGCTTCCCTTAGCAAAGCTATCCCCAGGTGAAGAATTGTCACAATCACAATAAAGTGAACAATTAAAAAAATACTAGAAAGAAACAGCTGAAACAATATAATTATTTTCTATGCTGTCTGATTTGTATAATATGTTCTCCCATAGACATTTGGGAGAGGAGAGGAGAGGAGAGGAGAGGA
>JAVCKT010016513.1:0-25775 GCA_032273925.1 Rhynchotus rufescens
AGGGGGATGATCACCTCTCTTGACCTGCTGGAGACGCTCTTCTTAATGCACCCCAGGATCCCGTTGGCCTTCTTGGCTACCAGGGCACACTGCTGCCTCATGGTCATCTTTTCCACCACGACGCCCAGGTCCCTCTCTGTGGGGCTGCTCTGCAGAATGTCGGTCCCCACTCTGTACTGGTGTCCGGGGTTATTTCTCCCCAAGTGTAGGACCCTACATTTTCTTGAACTTCATGAGATTTCTCGCTGCCCAGTTGTCCAGTCTGTCCAGGTCTCTCTGGATGGCAGCGCAGCCCTCTGGGGTATCAGCTACTCTTCCCAATTTGGTATTGTCCACAAACTTGCTGAGGGGACACTCTCTCCCCTCATCCATGTTATTGATGAGTAAGTTGAATAGCACTGGTGCCAGTACCGGGAGATATCGCTGAGCACAGGCCTCCAACCATTCTTGGCCTCACTTATCATGACCACCTGAATTCTGTCATGCAGCCAGTTCTCAGTCCACCTCACTGACCACTCATCAAACCCAGACTTCCTGAGCTTGCCCAGGAGGATGTTGCTTTCAAAAGCCTTGCTGAAGTCCAGATACATGACACTGGCTGCTCTCCCCTCATGTAACCAGCCAACCTTAAGGCTATCAGGTCGATTAAGCATGATTTCTCCTTGGTGAATCCATGCAAATTATTCCTGAGCACCTCCTTGTCCTCCACATGCTTGCAGACAACATGCAGGATGTTCCCTCACTTTCCCAGGAGCAGAGGTGAGGCTCACCAGCCTGTAGTTGCCTGGGTCCACCTTCTTGCGCTTTTTCAAGACTGATGTGACGCTGGCTTTCTTCCATTCCACTGACACCTCCCCTGTTCTCCGGGACCTTCTAAAGATGATGGCGAGCGGCTTGGTTATAACGTCTGCTAGCTCATGCAGCACTCCGGGATGCACCCCATCAGGTTCCATGGATTTGTTAGTATCAAGTTCCCCTAAGTGTTTCCTGACCCAATTTTCCTCTATCCAGGGCAAGTCTTCCTCTCTCCAGGCTTCTTTTCTTTTCCCTAGGGTCTAGGAATCCTGAGGGCTGCCCTTGCCAAACACCTAAGCAAAGAAGACATTCAGCAACTCTGCTTTCTCTGTGCTTTTCATAATCAGGGCACCCACCCTGTTCACCAGCAGACCCAAGTTCTCCCTAATCTTCCTTTTGCTATTGATGTATTTGAAGAAGTTCTTACCATCTTTAACATGCCTTGCCAGATTTAATTCCAAACATGCCTTAGCCTTCCCTGTCGCATCCCTGCATTCCCTGACAATATTTCTATATTCCTCCCAGGGAGCCTGTCCTTTCTTCCAATTCTGTATACTGCTTTTTTTCTATTGAATTTTTGCCAGGAGCTCCCTGCTCATCCATGCAGACTTCTTGCCCCCCCATCTGACTTCCTACTCATAGGGATGCGCTATTGCGGAGTGTCGAGGAAGTGCCACTTCAAAACTAAGCAGCTCTCTTGAGCTCCTATTCCGTCTAGGGTCCTAGCCCATGTGATTCTTCTAAGTAGGTCTCTGAAGAGGCCAAAGTTGGCCCTTCTTAAGCCCATGGTTGCAAGGCTGCTTAAAGTCCCACTTTCTCCTCTTTGGATCCGAAACTCCACCAACTCATGATCACTGCAGCAAAGGCTACCCCGCACTTTCACATCACCAACAACTCCTTCTCTGTTTGTTAGCGCCAGGTCCAGCAGCCCACATCTTCTCATTGATCACTCCATGACCTGCCTCAAAAAGTTATCACCAATATTCTGCAGCAACCTCCAAGGCGATTTGTGCCTCACTGTGCTGTCTTTGTGGCTGATACCAGTCGTTGAAGTCCCCCATGAGAACCAGGGCCTGTGACCATGAGGCTACTTCTAGCTGTCCATAGAAGGCCTCATTAACTTTCTCTAATCCTTACAATCATTCCTTACAGCGTTCCATTACAAAGTATTCAATTTGACTTTTTAGAGTGTTTGATGATAGGGTTTCTAAAGTGTATTATCTTCCCAAATAAACCTAAGTGTTTTGTGGGCTGAAATGGTAGTCATCAATTCAGGTAATAAATAAAACTTATGGACAGTTAGCAGTCAATAAATAAAACCTGATGAAACATTGTTTATGCCATCACATATTCATATGTTACTTCATATTTTCCCTACGTTTATTAAAATCATCTCCTAAGGGGGTTATTTCAGCAAATGTAGTAAAACCACATTATACAATTCAGAATATGGTTGTGGCACTGCAATAATAAAGAGTGCTTCCAATCTCTAGTAACACCTAAAGCTCCTGCATATCTCAGACCTTCAAATGTAGTACGTTATTCACAGCAAATGAATTTAGCACCAGAAAATTCATGGATCTGCCTCTAGGGCTTGATATGCTCTTGTTTTTTGAGAATTAGCCCTTTGAAGACAAAATGTAGAAAGACAAAGAAAAGAAAAACAGAAAAGAAAATGTGTAAGAAAAACACATTTATTTATTTTTCTTAAAGTATAGTAGTCTGTGAAACTAAAGAAAATTCTGAGTATTTTTACATTAGATTTATGTGAAAATACTAAACCACAAGATATTTTTCTGTGTAACAGTTAATAATTCACTCGTTTCACTTTCTCCCCAAGAAAGTTGAGGGCAGGGAAGGACACCATGAAATATGTTTCTGCTGTTTTCATGCTGGTAAAACAAGTGTCACAGCAATGTGTTGTGGTTTTAAATACAGAGTGCAAGGTTATTATTTTAGTTTGTTTTCCTTGCTGCTGTTGAGGCTTGTTCTAGCGGCACAATTTAAGCAGATGTTTTCTAACTGGGCATAATAAAAAAGAAATAAGTCATTTTTTAAAACTTTTGCTATCCTCTAGTTAACTTAATTTGTTTTTCCATTAAACTCCTAAGACTTGCTTTTTATAGAGTGTGTGTAAATCAACGGTTAAATTATAGACAATATTTTTCAAATACTCAGTGTTAACAGACACCAAAGTTTTTTGAAATTACGACTTACATATTTTTCTTACCTGTGAGTATTGTTTAGATGTATATTTGATTTCAGGATGGGTGGTCAGGTTTTTTGTTTTGTTTTTTTTGACTTCAGTTTAGAATTTGACAGTCTTTGCCTTAAAGAAAAATGTTATTATGTGAAATTAATTGATATTTATTAGCATTTATATTTCTTGGCTTTCACTGTAGTGTTGCAGTATGACTTACTCTTTGAAGATTATGTCTCCGTCTGAATTGAACTACATGACTCCCTGTACAGTTCTTCCTTTCAGTTTGAATATTTCTCTGGAGATCTTTAAGCCTATCGTCGTCGTTTGCTTCAGTAGTTTCTTTGATTTCCAGATGTTTGTTTTAAATCTGTTAGACTGTGTAAGCAAGATGACTGAAATATTTGCTAACATCAAATGTTGGGTGAAAAAAAATGACTACTGTTATATTGTTTATATTCTTTAAATTCTTTTTTGTTTGTAACAAATCTTCTGTTTTGTTGTATTTTTTTGGAAAACAGAATATTATTGAAGTATTTACTGAGTTTAAAATGTAATGGGAAATCTCACAAAATCCTGGTCTATAAACCACCTCTCCTTCCATTTTTGACTGTGCTCAAAAAAAAAAATACCCCTTGGGAAACGGCAGATTTGTATTTTGGGCAAATTCTGAACAGTGCTTTGATAATGAGAGAAGAAAAAGTGTTATGGGGTGGGATATTGGAGATAGAATTTGTAGTATTGTAGCTTAGCAGTTCTAGGTCATATTTTTGTTTTGATCCCTCTTCCAGTCCAGACGCTCTGCAAATTCTCATGCTAGCAGCAGGAACGTAGGGGGCACGGGAGCAGAAGTAAGCAGAATGTGAAGAGCAGGAGAGGTGGAATTACTTCTTTCAGTCCCAAGAAGTAATGGCTTATTCCAACTTTTACTTGGGCGTAAAATTACAAGCTATTGGGAGAGATGGATCCATTTGAAAGGTGGTGATGTGCCATCTTAGTACTTATGAATATGGTAATATTTACATTACACCTTTTAACTTTATTTCTGCTCTTGCAGATTTTGAGGAAATATTTCATTTCTCTCTGCAAAGGGTAGTCACTCTTTTCTAGTTCTGAACTTCAAACCTCAGCTGAATATGCTGTTTCGATAGCTGGTGTCTTCCTGCAGCTAAATTGGTTGTGCATTTCATTTGTTCAGGCAAAGTAAGGGCTTGGTCAAAAGCAGAATTCAGAAAAGTTTTGCAACTTTTCTAAATTTTTGCAAGTTTTGCAAAAAAAGCAGTGATGTAAAAAGTAAATGTTTATGCTCCTTTTTAAAGGAAAAATGCTAAAACATTTTTCACAACTTCCTTGAGACTGACTTGGAGAGGATGTCTGTGTTGTCCTCTTTAATAATTTCAGTTTAATGCTCTTGCATAAGAAATTATTTACTTGTACTTAAAACATCGTATTTCACAGATATTGCAAGAGAGCTAACTAGATGATGATGGCTGGATGATACTTGATTGAGGATGATGATCTTCTATAAATGCTATTTCTGAATATCATAGAATAGTTCAGGTTGGAAGGGACTTCAGAAGGTCTATAGTTCAACCTCTTGCTCAAGCAGGATCAGCTGATTTGCTGAGAATTTTATCAAGTCAGGTCTTCAAAACCTCCAAAGATGGAAACCGTATGGCCTCCCTGGATGACATGCTCTGCTGCCTGGCTGTTCTCCAGGGGAAAAAGTCCCTCATCTCCATCCTGAGCCTTTCTTCTTTCAACTGCTGCTTATGGCCTAAACATTTCCACTCTGCAGGGAGTACAGCTTCCTATCCTTGGTGACCTCCCTGCAGGTTTGGGCATACAGCCCTGTTGCTGGGCCTTTGCTGAAGCTGACCCAGGGCCTGCTCAGCAGAGCGGCTCCCTGGCCTCACAACCCCTGGATGTGCTGGTGCAGAGGGCTCCTCTGCTCCAAGCAAGGGCTTTAGAGCTGAATATTGTCTCACCGTGAGGTGGTTCTTGGCGCATTCCTGTAGCCCATGGAGGTCTCTCTGAATGTAAGCCCCGCCCTCGAGTGGATCAACACCTTATCCCAGGAGTGAGGGGAATCTCCTCCCTCATCTCCTGTTGATAGATAGTCAATAGGGGCCAGCCTTCCCCAAGGCAATATCAGGAACAGCGGACCATCTGAGGAGCATTTAGAGATCTTGGGACAAGTGTACCCTCCTTCACGCAAGAGAAAGAAGAGAAAGTTGCAAGCTAGCTATCCCATCGTCCCCACAAAAAGCTTAGCTGCAAGCGGATGTACCTCACTTAAAGCTGAAGCTCCATTCTATATAATTCTTACTAAGACTTTCCTAATTAACTTACATGCCTATTGCCTTGCACAGCTGTCACTTTTTCCAACTTTTACTCTCTACTTCTGGGGAATTCTTTTTCTCAAAGAAGTAAGAACTAAATAGAGACTATTTTAAAATTAAGTATTATTTCAATCCTTAGACTCAGCAAACATTTATAAAATAAAACCTGAGCTCACATATTAACTTAAATTCAAAAGAAAATTATAGAACACTAAACTTTGTTAGTAATTGTGTGAATTACAACAAGATAGAGATCTGCTGTGACTGATGGAGAAAATTTTGCAAAGAAAAAAAAAAGCCTTAAAAAATCCCCAAAACATTAAAAGACTCAGGACCATAGGGGCGTCTACTGTGAGGGCCTGCACTGTACGCTAAGTATTAAGATCTGCAGTCACTACATTGGAACTAGAAGACTCACTATTCCTGAAGGCTCCTTAGAAGATCAGGTGATCAGATGAAGGGATCTGATTCTGGTCCCTCTAGCCATTCGCTTGGCCTAGTAAGGCAGGTGTAAAAATGGTCCCTTGACTATGCAGCCCCTGGTCTCTATTACATCACATCTTGCTGTCCGTTTAACAGTATTTCAAATAACATCTGCTGCTCTTAAAAATTATAAAAATGATTCAGTTGTGTCTTTTTGTAAGAAAATTTCTCAGTTGGGAAAAAAGTATCTAATCTTATATGAACTGTTGAAGTTTCTTTTGTGTTATGTTTTCTGGAGAGCAGACCTCTCATCTAGCATACAGAACATTGAGTGGTAGTATTTCCTATTCTGTCGCTATTCTTTTCCTTTATTAAATAAAAAATTCTATGTTTAGACTAGTGCACTTTCTGAGGAGCTAAATACACCCCCTGCAACTGCATTGGACTTTGCATACCATCATTTAGTGTAAGCTATCTTGGAGTGCTCTCAGAGTGATCTGGTATGGCAGAGGATACAGGGACTTTATTCTGACTTAAAAACTAGTAGCAATAGTTGCAGGAGGAAGTGCTGTCATTGAAATTTGAGGGTTTGTTTTATGCTTTTCTTGCCTTTTCAGTTGATTGTTATAAGAGGGCATGGAAGTAAAGCATATTCCAATTCTCAGGCATGAGTTTTATATAAATTATCCATTGATGCTGGAAAACTGTGCCGGATTATAGTCAGATAACTTTTTTTTGGGGGGGGGGAGGGGAGGGAGAGAGATGGGCAGGGGAGAACAACTAAACTTCTTGCTCTCTTCCCTCAGCCACTCTGAAAAGGCAAGGCAAAGTCTTTCACTTTGTGTTATGTAGTGCTACGTGCAACTTGATGCATGTTTTTTGGTTGGGGATTTATTATTTATTTGCTTCTGCCAGTCCTTGAACTGGCTTGTTATTTTTCAGTGATTTTTATCCTAGAAAAATAACTTTCCAAAGAGGGAATCAAAAGAGCAACAGGCAACTATAGAACAAGAACCCTGCCTCATTTTAACAGTTTTTCAGACCGAAGAGCAGTGCTGTGATCGCTGTTCTTAAAAGCCTACCTCTTTGCTTTGCTGCCAGCATCCATGAAGTGCTGCGCTTGGATCTGTCAGCTTGCTTTATCAGTATTTCAGATCGCTGCCAGCAGGAGAAGGGAAAAGGCTACAGGGAGTTAAAACCTCAGTTACTAGAGTATTTAGTTCAAATGAGCCCGTGTGCGTTAAAGCCACCTTCCAATCCCTTTGGCTGCTTATGCTCTTGACTCATTTAAGGAATTGGAGTTGATGTACTCCATGTTCTCTGCTGCATGCGAGGGATGCTACCTGGCAAGAGCGAGGGGTGCAGTGCTTGTCAGTAAGAAGGGGAATTACATTGCACATTTCTTCGGCTGTGCTTCCTATTTAGGGATGGTGTTACCAGAAAACTTCAGTCCTCGTAGCGAAATGAGCTACTAAATGTTTATTACCACATGAGACAGTTGAGGACAAATTAGTGTGAAAGGGGAAACAGTTTCACATTTTAAATTCTTTCTGAGATGAATTTTTAGTGTTACTGACTAAGAAGAAAGCGCTAACTCTAAACTGAATTGGTGATACCAGGTGTTCGAATCTTGGTGAGAAACTGAAGTCTGTGTACATGTGTACAGAATATATGTACCTGTGTGGATAAATAAATATATATATAAATATTCTGGGGAGGTTCTTGATTACTACTACTAAGGCATTGAAATGGCAGTTTGTTTTGGGGTTGCTATGTCAGCTGAAACTTGTCAAATGGAAATGGCTCTAGTGTTTTCCCATAGCTAATTAAAATGAGGAAGATTAAAATTTGTCGAACGAGGAGGTCTTGATGGGGTAAATGGTAGGCTCCTGGAATGATTAAAATAAATACCTTAAAAAAATATGTTTGGAATCGCCCTAGATTGTCTCCATTTACAGAGAACAGATGGCATGGAGATTATTAATGGGATCCAAAGCTTTTTACCTCTTGGTCACGAGTTTGAACTGCCGTGAGGCTGGACGGGATTGAAAGTTGTGACCATCTGTCTAATGGCCTACATGAAATGAGTTAGTGGTGTAAATCCAGCTACTAAAGAGCATCACCTGCATCGTGTAGTGCTCACAATTAATGTTTGTCCTTTGACAGATTACCTCGTGGGAAGGAAATAGCTTCTCACCACTGGTCATATTTCCTGTAGCTTACAAGTATTTTTACTGTAATGTTGGTGAGTTTGTTTTATTTGTCACCAGATATAATGTGCTTGAAAATATTGGTTCTTTGAAAATATCCTAGTTTTAAGGAGAAAAAGTAGGATTTTTAAGGAGATTTTGAGGAGAAATCCTGGTTTTAAGGAGAAATTGGTGTTTTAGCTTCTTGTGTTGAAATCTTATTTCAAGTGGCCAAAAGTCTTGATCTTACTGTGATCCCACAGTTATGCTCCTGTAGTACCTTTGCTGTGCTCTTTCTCCGTACTAACTAAAGTTTCCAAAGGCTTAAAGGTCTGTTTTTTTTTTAATTTGAAATTTATCTTTCTGCATATACTCCATAAACAACTTTACCAAATTTCTTACTTCATCCACCTTGCAAAATAAATCTCAGTTTTATTCTGATAGCCCAGATGATGCCAAACAGATGAGACACTGGATTTTCTTTGTAAGCAAATTTTCATAGAGGGCCTGTTTTAAATTCTGTTCCATGGTGTCTGATTCTTCAGAGTATAGGCTCAATTTGCAGAGGAAGACATAAGAATATTCATAAAAGAAAAAAAAAAATAGTGCTTTCAGAAATTTTTGCACCTACAAGTCTTCTTTACTGCAGTTATGGACTATGCAGTTCAGAGGAATTCTTACACAGAACTAAAAAAAAATTAAGGTGTTTTACATACTTGGCTGTAAAATGTACCTTTGGGAGGAATTGAAATGGTGACTTTCCTTTACAGAGTAGTAAAACAGAACAGAGAATTTCTGTGTTTTCATGTTTGGAATGCTAAAATGCATGTGATGGGAATGCAGGGACCTTATTACAATTCTGCATTAGTCCTTATGTTTTTTTCAATTCTTATAGTAATCATAGTTTCATAATAGATTGCCATGTAGAAAGGGAAGGAGCTAATGTAAGGGACAGGAGGACAATTGGAATCTGTCATTGCTGGATCAATTTATTTTACTGAAAATATTTTCAGGACCTGTGTTATAGCTGTTAGCTACTGTAATGCATAGAAAATATAACTCAATACAATAGAACCGTTCCTTATTCAAAGTAATTTATGAACTCTTACAGCTTGAGCCTACCTTTATACAGTTTGATTTTTGCATTGTCATTAATATTATCCTCTAAATTATGCATAATATATTTGTTATGCTCAAGTACTCAGATGCATACATTGAAAATGCTTATATAAAAGGGATTCTTTTTAGCATGATTAGAGTAACAAGATTGTTTCTTGACCTTCAGTGTATTCTCGTATTTGTTGACAGATTAATCAATACAACATCCGGTGATTTTTAGGCTTTTCTGGTCTGTTAAATTAATCTAGTTAGTACTATGCTTCCTTTGCCCACTCTAGAATGTGAAGAATGGGTTAAGAACTTGATTGTGGGATCTAAACTAAACCAGTTCCAAGACGAGATAGTTTTACTGTTGAGGCAAGGGAGAATTCTGTTTCCCGCTCAAGAGGTGAAAGTGCTATTATAAACTCACCATTTCTTCCTTAGATATGTAGGAAAAACCACCTTTTGTGCCCTCTTGTAAAGGATAGTTTATACCATCCGAAATGGTACCCTTGCCTTTATCTTCCTCTTTGAGCATAAGGATCAGTCAGTGAAAATATCTATGGATGAATTTTGCAAAAACCCTTGCTAATAGTAAAATTCATCCACCACCTGCTCTGGAATCCATCATTTGCTCTGAAATGAAGGTAAGACAAAATTCTCTTGATAACTCTGTTAAGTAATAGCTTTTATATCCTTAACATCATAGAAAGGAAATTAAGAGGAGTAGCTGTTTTGAGGATTGTATGAAGGCCCTTAACTTCATTGCCCTCTTTTCCTGCTAGGCTGTTCAAGATCAAAGAGCTGACAAAAGTTGGCACCCTTTCCCAATGCATAATATATTTTAAGTTTTACTCTGGAATTGACCTGAGAGGGTGTTTCCTCAAAAAGCATCTTTCCAAAATTTGGAAAAACCGGTGAAACCATAAATTGAAGACTTGTGGATTGGTAATAATCCCACATGAAGACTGTGGTGTAGGTGGTGCCAAAGAACTTCATGCTATCAGCCTATAATGAATATTGTTAATTGACCTAGTTTTAATAAAAGAATCCCCACTTAAAGTGTAACTTCAGATATTTTTTCAAATTCAATTTTACCTTGCATTTTCTCTTTGGATGTCATTTCTCAAGCATGAGATTTCTGGTGCTATTAGGAGATAAACATGTAATGTAGTCTGTAGAATATTGTTGTTACAGAAATATTGACACAAATGTTATGCAAATTTGGGATGCTTTCCTAAAAAAAAAAAAAAGTGAAACTTGCACCCAGCTCATTAGAGTGAACAGAGAGGGATACTTCTGGTTGTCTTTATTCTTTCTGACTAGAATGGTAGGAGCTGAGGTTTCCTAGAATGTGCTTGGGAGTTTTTTAATTTGGCATAGGCAGAACTGTGTAACAGTGGAACTTGTGAACAGCAGTTGGATCTTGTTAAGGGAAAATATATGTTGTTATCTGGCAGTGTTTTACAGACTTCTGAAATAATCTAAAGCAATTCCAATTAGAACACTATTTTGGCACGCTCCCTTGTGTCAGTAATATTTACACTGTGTTTTGCAGCTGCTGAAATTGTCAGTCTTTAAACATAGTATATCTTCATCTACGATTGGAATTGAAATAACATGGCTTCATTTTTTTGTAGAGAGAATACTGGTCATTAATATGCAAACAGATACCCAATTATTATTTGTCCTGCTGTTTTCAATTCTGGCAGACTGTCAATGCTGGGATTTGAAGCAAGTTCCTTGGTGTGAAAGGTCTCTCTTGTTTGCGAGTGGTTCTGGAGAGCTGCCGTGCGTGTTGACTTTCTAAGGCTTATGCAGTCACTGGGGATGTCAAATGCATTGTGCTTTTTGTGATTTTGGGGTAGTTTTGGTGGAATGGTAGAAACAGTCGAGCTGCTGTCTTTCTAGATGCTTGACATATCTATTTGCTGATACACTTTTCATATAGTGGCTCATGTATAGCTTTCTCAGGTAGCTGAGAAATAAATATTTATTGGTTGTGTCTGAAAGCTACTTCCCAGAAGTAATACAATTTGTATTTTACGTTTTTTTCAAGTATGTTTTCAGAGTTATTTACACTTTAAATATAGGGAATGTGCAGATAATTGTATACATGACAGAAGTATTTAATAGCAGTTTTTGTAAAAGTTGGTCATTAGATGATAGCGACAATATAAACTAACTTATTAGTAACTACTAGGAATTATATAAATCATATGTATTTTTTATTTATGTAAAGTGCATTTCTGAAGGTTTCCATATATTATAACCTCCTAGCCTTGATCAAAATCAAATGGAAATCTCTTCCCTTATGTCCTGTACTTTGTTTATGCATTTCAGTGATCTCAAAATCTGTTTTCTTTAGTAATAGCAGAAGAGTTCTGGAATAGTGGAAGCAGCCTCGTGCTTCTCCTGCAGTCAAGGAGCTAACGTCATCTGTGTTAGAGGTTTTCTTGAGATAAACAAATTTTCCTTTTAATCTCTACAGATAACTTTTTTCTTCTGTTTCTAAAATGTTACTAAATACATTTTAAATACATATTTGCTCTTTTAGTCATTTATTACTTCAGAAGATAACTACTTAATAAAACTAGTTACTAAGTAATAGTTTATCTAGTTAATAAGAAAGTTTGTTGCTGTGTCTTTTGTTCCCTGAGTTCTTTCCTCAGGGAGAAGGGTGGATTTTAACAGGATTTTCAGGTTTTGGGGTTTCTTTGCAGTAAGAAGTAGATTTAATTTACTGAGGAAAAGTATAATAAAAATGTATTTTACATTTGAAGGTCACAAATTTTGGCTCAATGAATTTTCTGGCTCAAATTAGTTTTGTCCTGAAAGGGTAGTTTTGTGCAAAAGGATTGTCATGTTTTATTAGAATGATTGCACAAAAGGCTTGCAAAATCTTTATGTATCTGATATATTTTTGGCCTGTCTTGGATAGTGGCTGAGGTATCCATCTTGATGAAGAATTTTATAGGACTTCAGCGGAAGGTGTGGAGCAGATGCTCTGATGCTAGCTGGCATTCTGGAGGAGACACATTAGCTGGGATTTCCCAAGGGATTTTTGGGATCTCGATTAGTTAGATCAATTTTGTTTCATTTTGAGCTGAGACCTTCTTACCAAACTAATGGGAACTTTGCTAATGCTGAACTCCCTGAAGCTGGGTAGGCTCTTGTTTGAGAAGGAGCTGTGCTGGTCGGCAAGGCTTCCCAAATATAGCTGTTTTCCATTAATTGGCATGGAGCATCAACTGCTCTGTGAATCAGGTTACAAACTTCCAAGATGCATGATGCTGGTTAGAGTCCCTAGATGGCTGCTTGAACAGAAGAAAAAATTAAATGACATAATTTTCTTTTCTCTTGCTGATTTGGGTAATTCTTAATGCATCTGTGGCTCTTAGCTCCCATTTCTCACCTTCTGTGTTAATCTGTACAGTGTTGCTAACAATGGCTACAGTATTCCTGTTAACTATAAATATTGCATCGATTTCTTCAGGACATTGTAAAACTTTTCTTCCTAATCAGGGCTGGATTGTTGCTGAGGTCTTCTTGGAATGATCAGTTAAAAGAATATTAAGATAATAGAAATCAAGTCCTTTTCTGCCAATTACATATTTTAATTATCATTTCATATATTTGGGCAGAGGGGCTAAACCCATTTAGTTTGGAGAGGTGAGGCCCACTCATTCACCTGTAGCTCTTCAACCATCTTTATGCTTTAGAAGCAGCAGAACACTAAACTTAGCAGTGTGTGTCTTTTATAGTGCAACCTGAAGAATGCTCAAATTTAAGAGATGAGACACTTTACATTTTCTTAGCTGTTAGTGTACATGGTCTTTTACAGCAGAAGGAGCTTTGGGGTTTTAAGTGTTTACAAAAAGGCATAAAAGTCATTGTTAAAAGAAGGAACCAAAAGATGACTCATTTTTACTTTACTAATGTATTTTTTTTGGGTTCTTCAGTACTGCCTTTGTCTGAATTAGTTCTCAAAAACTGACACAATGCAGGTTTAATTTAGATGTAGAGTTGTGTCTGAGAATGAGTGGGACTTCATTTTTTCAGTTTCTGTCCTAATATGTAGTTAAATGCATGTTCTAAAAATAGTTATTTAAATCCCAGAATAGCCTTGTAAAGCAAGCAGTTACTATGGTTGAGACTGCCTGGTTCAGAGACGGTGTGACTGGCTGTCCGTTGTGGTTCCTAAAGCTGTGCACAGTCACAACAACAGATAGTCACCGACTTGCTCGTGCTGCTCCTTGCGCTGAGGTTCTGCCCTTTGGGACTGCTTGGTTGAGCTGCTGTCCTGGGGAGGCTCCTGCAGTGAGTTAGCAGCCCCCGCAGCCCTGCAGCAAGGAGCGTGTTTGTTGCTCATGGCGAGTGGGATTTTTTTTTTTTTTCCCTTCGCTCTAGAACCCCCTGGACTTGCTTCTGGGTCTTGGTAACGTGCTCTGCACTTTCCCCTTTCTTCTCTGCTCTGCTCTTCCTGCGCGTGTCCGTGGTGTATACAGTGTCCTTCAGGTACATGCTGCACCGTTACTGCTACACTGAAACTGGCTCTGCCTGGCTCCCTGTTTTGAAGTGTTTTAATGAACAGTAAATGCTTATTGGAGAGTTGTCGATAGCCTGTATAGAACTCCAGTATTACCCTTTCTGTATTTTCAAGGGCTTTGCTGTTATCCCGTGTCTTGTTTTTGTGATTTTTTTTTTTGCTCCAGGATTTTGTGATTTTTTTCCTCCAGGATATTAGTAGTTCTACCCAAAATTCGTAGCTGTTATTAGTATCACTTAAAATGAGGCGTATAGCCATAATTTATAGCTTCTTCACCAGGAAGATGCAAAGAATAAGTATATTAGTCACCAGGTCATTAGACAACTGCTGCTGCAGCTGCACACCCTGCAATAGGACTTACAGGAAACCAAGACAAGATCAGATGAAGCCCAACAGGTCCTGAGCTCTGCGTCATTAGCTTAACTTAATGCTCATGTCCTGTTACAGGCAATGGAAACGCTGTATTTACTGGGCTGCAAGATCGGTCTCAGCTGGTCTAAATTCATATATCTGTTGAATTTAGTAAAGTTATGTTTGCAGATGTTATAGAGAAAACTTCGGGGGAAACTGCTGTGAACATTATGTGTAGTGATTTTTCTAAATTCACGAACATGAACTGAAGAAGGGAAATGCAGAGAAATAAAATACAGTATTTCTTTAGCTCATAAGAATAAAGCTCCTATTTCAAGAGTTGTTTACAAAAAAGATTTTTCCTGTATTCTGGTATCAAGTACCACTCCAATTAGCGATGTTTTCTATTGGTGGAAAGGATATGCTGCACTGTAACACATCCTTCCCAGGGAAGACTTAAGGGGCTTTCTGAGAGTGAAATTTTGATAGATTGTTTGGATGAAGGTTAAATGTGTTCTTTCAGTTATTTTCTCTGATTTCTCTAACCAACAAGTGAATGAATCACAATTGTGTGTGTGTGTATTTGTGTTTGCATCAGTACTTACAATTATTTTCTTTAGGGTCTGTGTACTGTCTGTGATACAGTGACTCAAAGGCATCTTCCTCCCCAGCAGGAACTGCTAGGATATTTCAGGTAGCTCATGTTACTTTCCTAACCATTGGCATGTACGTTGGGAGTGCTCCACCTTTAGAGGTATATTATTTTTCAGGTAGCATAACCATAAAAGTGTGCCTAATGTAGTGTGATGCATGAATGCTGCACTTCTTATTGAGTGATGGGCCTAAACTTCTAAATAATTAATGTAGTTTATTTTTTTGTCATATTAACTGATAAAAACCTAGATGGCTGAAAAGAAACAACATGGAGATCCAGAAATATTTAGAGGCCAAGCTTATATCCTGGTGCAGGATGAAAGATTCCCAAGTCTCTGTCTACCTTACAGATCGGCCCTACCCAGCGATTAAATTGTGGATTTTTTTTTTCTTTTGCTTAACCATTTTTTAATATACTAGCTTGTTGCAAAAGTGTTCTTGCACACATAAATTAGGCTCCGGTGCAATTTGGGATAGTGGTTCTTTAGGAGGGTAGAAAGGTGTTGGGAGATTACAGTTTTGGGACTGCTTGTGATTTATGTTTCTCCAGGTAATGATCTTTGGTTTTGGAGATGACTGGATGGGCACCTTTCATTTGAGATATACAGCCTACTGTAGTTTGAATGCAGAAATTGCAAGTCTGATGCAATGCACATCAAAGAGATCAATGCTTTATGAAGTACTTGTGTCAGGCCTTCATGATAATGTTTGCTGTTTGGAAGGAATTTTATTGTATTGAGTAAAAATAAAAAGTATATTTAAATGCATACCGAGGGGCTTCATAGGAAAATTTAAGCATATACTCATTATTACTTCACTCTATCCCAGTGCATAAGAATTCTGAAAATTAAAAGATTTCTGCAATACTTGGACATCAAGATATATTCCACTTTTAATGTAGGTTGTACAAAATGCAGTTATCTATTCTCCTGAAATTAATTTCTGTAAACTATTAAAATTAGTTTGTTGAATGTAAGAACTTACGACATGAATTAACGTGGGAAGTGATAGGAAAATTGATACAAGGTGAGTAAAATATATTTAAGATACCTAGAGAACTTTTAACTACAAGGTAATATCCATGCCTTGGAGTATTTGCAAGGCTTTCAAAAATATATAATATTTAATACTGCAAGGAGATGAGAAGCTTAAAAATGTTTTAAGACTTAGGTAGTTTAAACCTTAAAGGGACAAGAAAAAAGAAATTTCAGAATGAGAAATGTCATGACTATAAGTTACAAACTCCGGAGAAGAAATACTTTAATGAGAAAATAGAGCATTTAAAGAAATACTATATGTTAAATCTTTATTACTGTTTGATTAGATTTAGTTGCTCTGTAATGTTGGTTTAATAATACTTGTAAATGACATGTCACTCACTGGAAAAAAAAAAATGGAAAATAATTTTGAAGTATTTATCCATATCCATGTAAACAACAGATTACCTGTGTTGGAAGAGCAATCCTGAATTTGGTTTTGACATGATAAACCATCCTTGGCGAGCGGCCTCTTTCCTTCTTTTAATGGGATTTATCTTGAAGTCTGTAGGGTGCATTTGTGGTTAGGGGATTGAATGATTCCAGGGTCTATTTCAAATTCAAGAAGTTGAAGTACTGCGCTGTGCTGTTCCGTGGGGCAGCAGATGGAGCACTGAAGCTCAGTGCAAAAGCTACCTGTGTTTGATGGGGGAGAATAGAAAAATGGAGACAAAAACTTGACAGCTCGTGAGGTTCAGTCTTTCCTTCAGTCTGAAGTTCACCTTCAGAAACTAATTCATTTTAATTTAAAGGTGTAATCTTAGACTGATATTTCTTTGTAAAAGCATGTCTTTGCTTTTGGATATTCTTAAGTCACTGTAAACCTAATAATTTCAATTTAGCTTGCCCAGGGGACAAATTGGCAAATATAAGTACATGGAAGCTTGGACTCAAACAGATTCATATTTGCTTGTGTAAAAAGTGCTTTTGCTCAGATAAACTTTTAAGCTTCCCCAGAGGTATAGTCTGATGGAGAAATATTGTTCAGTAAATGCATGAGCATAAGAAAGTATTAACTGTTCAAATCTGCTCTTTACAATTCCCCAAATGTCTGTAATTTAAACCTGTAGCTAGGACGTTTGGTTGTTTCTTTCTTGAACCAATTTTGAGGCAACAGATTTTTTTTCTTGCCTTGTGCCCAAATGTTTTTACTGTTATGCAAAATGAGATCAAATCGTAGGTGAACAATTTACTAATAAAGTGGCAGATCAAAATCACATCTTTACGTCCTTACTGTCAGTTGTGACCCAAGTGAATCTGAGATTTCTTGCTTATCAATATATAAAGGAACCTCTCAAAATATGGAAGATCTCTATAGTTATTATTTATAGTACTGTAATGGCATATTTAAAAAGGAAGAGAAACATTTATACCATTCTGAATGTTTCAGGCAGAAGTACTTGGACAAATTTACTTTCCATACCTTCCTTTTACAATATGAACCTTCCTTATAATATTATTACTAATATATCTGTATATCTGATCATCGCATATTTTGACCAATGGTAAAGAAATAAAAAAAAAAAAAAAAAATCAAATACTCGTATTGTACTAAGAATAAATATGAAAGAACAAGGTGAAAATGAGCAAAGAGATTATTGAGAAAGTCGCACACTTCTGTATTTTTTTTGAAACCAGAATAAAGCACTGAAAAAGAGTAGGGAAGAGCCATCATTGTGAGAGATGGGGCAATACGGGGGTTCAAGATGTGTTGAATTGTTGGCTGCTGCACAGACATCATCATAGATGCCCCCGTTACTTGTTTCGGTTGTCAAGAATAAGTTACTACATGCAGAAAGATAAAGGATGAAAGTTGAAATACCAGTTTTTTACTATAGGAAATACCAGTGGTTAGAGCTGCAAAGAGTTTTAAAAGTGTGCTGTTGGCTTACATTGTACTCTGCATGGTTTGAACTTTTTGTTTGGAGAAAGAAGCAGAATCAGAGAATGTTCAAGGTTGGAAGGGACCTCTACAGATCACCTAGTCCAACCCCCTGCTCCAGCAGGGACACCCAGAGCACGGGGCACAGGATACAGGCAGATTTTGAGGATCTCCAGAGAAGGAGACTCCACTACCTCCCTGGGCAGCCTGTGCCAGGGCTCTGTCACCCTGACAGGAAAGATGTTCCTCCTCTCCTGGAGATGGAACTTCCTGTGTTTCAACTTGCACACATTTCCCCTTGTCCTATCACTGGCCACCAATGAGAAGAGCTACAACAGAAGAAGAAACAAACAAAAAAAGAGTTAAAGCATTATGTTGAATGAGAGGTGAATTCTATGCGATAATGGGCATCTGCATCTGTGAAAGAAAATGTGATGAGCAGCATTTATTAACGCAGAGTACTGCAGAGTACCACAAATTAGCAGGACAGTGACTCTGGACTTCAAGACTCAAGAGGACCAATTCTGCAGGGTAACAGGAGTTTGACTGTAGCTACTGTTTGTTCAGGTCGGGTACACCGGCCAGTTTTATTCACTGCTGTGCTGCAACAGCATTTGGAAACCTGTAAATGTTACCAAAAAACAAACAGACAAAAAAAAAACCCCAAAATAAACCACATGGAGAAATGTTTTCTGATCCTCAGCAGGACAGATGACATTGCCTGTGTTGCAGTAAACATCAAACTAGTTCTGTTAGCACTAATATTTTAAGCAAGTACAGAGAATACATTGATGCCTCTGAGAGAACTGATTATTGGAAGCAGCCAAGGACTAACTTGCTGCTTCGCCTGGAGTTTGAGTCATGCCCAGGGAAATGCTGCGCATCCAGTTTTATATAGCAGGGCTTCTGATGATGGGATACAGCATATTGGAAAGCAGGTGCATAATGGCATGTATAACATTATTAACCTAAAAATGAAATTAATAACTTCAGTTTTTGAAAATGCAGTTCACTTAACTTGCACAGTATATAAGTACCACTTCCTTAAAATCTACGTACAAAGTTTCAGAGTATTAAATTCAGACTGAGAAGTATTCAGACTATTCAGACTGAGAAGTAGCAGCCGATACTAATGAGCAGGGAAGAAATGACTTAAAATCTGAGTGCGTTCTGTCATGTTAGGTTTGTTCCCAGTAATACTTCTAGAGTTTTCTTTTTCCAGATTCCTTTGACTATATCAACTAAAGGTGCTTTCAAGCATGTGCCTTATGGGTTTTGTCTAGTATT
This sequence comes from Rhynchotus rufescens, assembly GCA_032273925.1. Classification (NCBI taxonomy): domain Eukaryota; kingdom Metazoa; phylum Chordata; class Aves; order Tinamiformes; family Tinamidae; genus Rhynchotus; species Rhynchotus rufescens. The sequence continues at coordinate 18,811 of JAVCKT010016513.1, forward strand.
GACTAGACAGCAAAATATATTGTCTAAATATAACTACTGAGCAAACCTTCTAAGCTGCTTAACATATCAAAAAAGCTATGCAGCATTTTGAGATGATTGTTGTGCAACAGAAGCGATGGCCTGCATAAGACTGAAAGTCAGGCTCAGTAATGAACTCATTTGTCTTGACTGAAAAACAAAAAAGAAAGTGACTTCTTTTTGTTCGTTTGTTTTCATTTTAAGGAAAGAAATATCTCTGATCAGTTCATATTCTAGTAAACTCTACCCAGCTTCCACTGATTGCTTGTTAGCAAACTAGCTTGTAAACCTTCTTCCACACTGTCCTTCAACTGTGTGAGTGGCTCCCCATTAACTACTTCACAGCGCGGTTACCAAGTCCGGATGAATAATATCCTTTCTCTGACTCCTGTCAAAATTGGTCTTAACTCATTTCAAATCATGACATTCTCATGCTGAAACCTGTGCAGGACATGCTGGTCCTTTCCCTATTCATTTGTCAGACATGATTTTAATTTTTAATCTGTAATCCTTGTTTAACAGGCATCATAGTAGAAGCCTAATCTAGATTGAGACATAGCTAATACAAATAAATGAAATGTTTTATACAAAATGAAGCAACTGCTGCTAGAAATTGTGGAAAGCTTGTCCTAGAGTCATGATCATTGGGAAGGTTTATTATTGTACTCTGAGGGACCAAGATTCTTGTTTTCATAGAATTACGGCATGGTTGAGCTTGGAAGGGACCTCTAGAGATCATCTAGTCCAACCCCTCTGCTCCAGCAGGGACACACAGAGCACAGGTCACAGGGCAGAATCCAGGTGAGTTTGGAAGGCCTCCAGTGAAGGAGACTCCACAACATCCCTGGGCAGCCTGTGCCAGGGCTCTGGCACCCTCACCCAGAGAAGAACTGTAAGAATCTTTTATGTTTCTTTTTCTCTTTTTTTCCCCCTTTTTTTTTTTTGAACTGCATAAGATGTTGTGTTATCAATTTTGAAAAGTAAACACATGAGTGGGAGAGTGATGTTTTATTTTTCCATGTCACCTTGTTTTAGGTTGAAGGCTTAGGGGGGAAGATCATTTTTTCATTTGATCTGCATTTATAAACAGTCCTGGGGTTACGGAAAGATACCATGTTGGTGAAATGATAAGCCTCTCACTAGTGAAATCCAACCAGATTTGGGTCATATGTTCAGTAGAGAAAGCCATTCTCAATTGTATAACATACAATTTTCTGCTGTTATTGAAACCAGTTTGGATGATCGTAGTTAAGAAGGACAAGGTGGGTATAGGTGAAGAATGGGCTGATGACTCCTAGCCAAGTGGGAAATATGAAATACATTTGGGACCCAGCAACTTGGAATTAAGCCGGAAGGATTAATTGGGAGAGTTGAGCTTTATTTGGAGAGGTCAATGTAGAAGAGGTCTTGAACTATGTTAAGATTCTGGAAGGAAATCCAAACTTCCTGAATTTTGGACTTAATTGATGCTGGCAAGTAACCAGGAAATGCACTAAGAGAAAACGTGTGCTCCATTTCTGTCTACTGCTGGTTCACACAGCTGCTGTAGGTTATAATTTTGTATCAGTTAGGAATGCCAGAATCTATGCTACTACTTCAATTTTAATTTGCCCCTCATTCTCCCTGTGAGTATGTATTATAATTGTCTTTAATTACATGTTCGCTACTGTCTACCACTGTATTCTTACTCAGTTTAGTGCATAGGATGGATGGTATTTGGGGAATGAATGAGAGCTGTACAGTTAATGAAGCTATTCTCTCTAGGGTTTCTTCTGTAACTTGCTGCAGCAATGTAGTGAATGGGACAGATAATGAAGTAGAAGAAAAATGATGGTCTTGTAGTGTAAACTGTCCTAGAGAATTGAAGATTACTGTTCTCATGCCTGCTCACTTTTGAAATCATTTAAACCAGCTTTTCATATATGTCCCCTAAAGCCTTGCTCATAAAAATGATTTTAATATCTAGTAACTTTCATGGTAGGTGTCTCAGAATAGTTTTGTTAGACATAGAATCACAGAATGGTTGAGGTTGGAAGGGACTTCGAGAGATCACCTAGTCCAACCATCCTGCTCCAGCAGGGACACCCAGAGCACGGGTCACAGGGGGGTGTCCAGGCAGATTTGGAAGACCTCCAGAGAAGGAGACTCCACAACCTCCTTGGGCAGCCTGTGCCAGGGCTCTGTCACCCTCACAGTAAAGCAGTTCTTCCTCACATGGAGATGGAACTGCCTGGGTTTCAACTTGTACCCATCTCCCCTTATCCTGTCACTGGTCACCACTGAGAAGAGGTTTGGCCCTATCTTCCCTATGTTCACCCTTCAGATATTTATACATATCAGATCCCCTGTTAGTCTTCTCTTCTCCAGGCTAAAGAGGCCCAGCTCACTTAGTCTTTCCTCATACGAGAGGTGCTGCAATCCCTTAATCATCTTTGTTGTTAGACATCAACACAATAAAGAGGGAGGGCAATTTAAGTTAGCTTTCTGGAAATAAATATGAAGAACAAACAATGCTTAGGGAGCTCATAGCTACGGATAGTGCTCTGTCATACAGAGGTTCAGAGTTTTAATTTGTGAAGCACTGCAGAATCAGCACCTGTTCTCAAAACATCAAGAGAGATTAAGCTGCAAAACACATGCAAAAAAAGTACTACTACTCTTTCCTCCCTCCTGCATGTAATAGTGTGTAACGAAATTGGCAAGTTTGCAGGAAATCCAGATATAATTTCCTGTGTGACCTGAACCTTTTTTTTCTTTTTTTCCCAGGAGTATAATACAATATGAGTATTTTCATGGGAAAAGAGGAAAAAAAAATCTATATTGTTCTTGGCTAGTCTGTCTTGCTTTGTTTATTGTATAAATCGATTAGAACAGAGCAGACAATAAATTGTTTAGATTTTTATTATCTGATTAATGCCCTATTCACTAGGTAATTTATTTAATAACAGAGGTCTCTCCATGGCTGTGCAGTATTTGATATGAAATAGGCATGTCTACTGGAGAGGTGCCTGGAAGTAGAACGGGTGATAGAATGACTAATTTTATCAATATTAGTGGGCTTGAATGTGACCTCACATGAACTACTCAGCATTGGTATGATATAAGCAATTGTATTTATGTGTGTGTGTGTGTATATATATGTATGTATTTATATTACAGTTGAAATTAGACACCTAAAATTTGTTGAAGTTTTGCAGTGGTTTTCTGCTTTGATGGTAAAATGTTGGATGTAGAAACCTCAAGGGATAGTTCAATGGATCCACTCCTAAAGCAGAAACCCTGAAGACTTGGAACTCGGGTCTCATAGGATGGATCTGGCCCACTGGGGCCTTACAGGGTTGTCTCAGGACAAAGTAATGCCCATACTCAGTGACAAGAAATATCTCTTCCCCATATATATATTTTTTTTTATTATTTTTTTTAAAAATCATCAAACATGGTTAAAAATGCTAGATCAATAGCTGACAAATGCAACAGCAAGCAGGTTGATAATCTGTAATTCAAAAAATATCTGAAAAGAGGTTTACTGCAAGGAAAGAAAACATTAAGTTCTCAAGGAGTGGAAGGGAGCAAAAAGATTATAGAAATATTAGTGGGTATGTGAAAATATATCCTTTTATTTTAGCTGTGGTGTCTTATATTCCCCATTTTCAAGATATAAAAATGAATCCTTAAATAATGGTATTTTTATAGGAATAAGTTGCTTCCTAGAGTACGCATGTAATACAATAATGAAGATGGTGGAGAGATGAGTAATACTTAATTCAGAGAAGGGTCTAGGTATTTTTCAGTAATGCATAAGAATACTTAAAGGTGAAGAGATGTTTTGTTTTGTACTCTGAACTGTAAAGATTATACTGTTAATGTCACACATTTATATGTAAGCCTTTTAAGTGCTTTCATAAATGAGTTTAAGTGAAATTTTGACAATGGAATGAGTATATCTTTTACTGACATGACATTATTGTAAGACTAGCAGAATGTTATAAATCTTAACGTGCTGTATTTTTTTTTCTTTCTTGTTATGATTAGCAGCAAAAGTTATGGTTAAAATACTGTTACTTTTTTTCCTTCCTTTTTGGTTCAATTAATACTATTCCAAATATTGATAATTGTATCCTAAACATTTAATTATTTGTATACAGAGTTTTGCATGTACCTGAAAATGCAATCTGAGACCGGTCAAACTCTTTGAGGTAATGATTTCAAAGGCAGTTTCAAAAGGATGTTTTTCCCTCTTGAGTTCCTATAAGCCAGGTTAATAGCTGCATCATGAACAATCTGCTGCTGAGTAAGATTGGTTGAAAAAAAAACTTAAATAGAAATAGTATGCTTATCTCTGCTTGCCAGTGTTTATTTTTTTCCTGAATAATATTTTTATATATATATATATGTATATATATTTAACTTCGACAAATTGCCAAAAGACTTTTCTGTTTTTCTCATTTCTTCAGTGCCACATTTGTGATTGTTTTATCTTTGGTTCCTTTCTTGTCCTTACTGCCTTCACTCTATTCATGGACACTCATGTTCCAGAAGCCTGTTTTTCCTGAAAATTTATGACCGAATAACAGCATGAATCAAGATGGATGTAAATTCAAACTCTGTTTGCATGGTAACTCTAATAGTTCGGTGAAGATTTTTAGGCTTCCTTACCATGATCTTTAGCTGAGTTTTAAGCTAGGTCCTATTCAGTTTTCTTCCAATTAGCTATAGAGTGCTCGTAACTTGGTATTTTTGCATGTGAAAATCAAAAATAATCTTTTATCTCTTTTCAAATGTTTGATAACATGGTTTTCTGTCTTTTTCTAAGTTGACTTCTAACCAATTTGTACTGTTTCCAAGTGCTAACGTGTTGTTCACTGAACATGTTTTAGCAAAGCTAGGGTTAACATGGTCCTCTTTAAATGTTAGGAGGATGGGGGCAGTGTGACTGGGTTTCTGACATGGGGTGGGTTCTGAAGAGATGACTAGTTTTGCTCCCTGCTCCAGCTGTTCTGTCCTGTGTGTCGCAGTAAAAATGTCTCCCGTTGTTGCAACTGCTGGTCATTTGCTGAGAAATGTCTCCGAGTCTGTGTAGGGCTGGTTTCTGAGGGTGGTCTCTTGTTTGACCTTTTTGTGACGTAGTTGCTGCAGGTGAGTTGAGCTCTCTAGAAGCCGGGGCCTGCAAGGCCACCCCCAGTAGCCGTAGGTCACGTGTGGGGTTTCGGAGATAACTGCCCCACAGGGCGGCACGATGCTGGGCCTGCATGGGCGCTTCCTTCGGGCATTTTCAAACCCCTGCATCTTCCTCATGGCCCAAGTCTCCGGAAGAGTTGCTGGGGACAGAAGAGAGGATTGTTTGTTGCTCTCCTCAGGAATACCATAGGCTCTGACTTTATATTAAAACTGTTCTGTAGCATGATCCTAGACTGAAATGATGCCTCGCGTTTTATAGCCTATGACGGACTTGTTATTCTAAATGTAAAGCAATGTTTATGCACCCCAGCACTTTGAAGACAGAGAACAAGTTTGTTATTTCCTCCGTGTTACGCTCGTGACCCGTTTGCCTCTGCTGGGACCTCTTCCCTTTGTCCTTTCTCCCCCAGGCCTTGAACGGTTCTCATCTGGTCCCACCTTCTTCCTTTTCATTGAAGATGCATCTTGAGCAGTTACAACTTCAGAATAAGGGAAAAAGAAACTTAAACTTTATCAAGTCCATCTCACTGTAGATGAATTGAGCCGTTCTAAGAATCCACTTGTCACTGCTTTTGCTTCCAGCCCTTCCAGTCGCGGTACTATTGTAGGTTCCAATCTGAAACTTAGCTGCTGTGAACCACATCTTAATGCAATGATAAGATTTGATCTTTAGGTTTAAACTTGATCACAATAACACACTGCAACTATCCAGGGAAATAAGCCTGTAACTTTTGACCCTAAACTTAATGTTATCATTTTTCTTTACCGAATATAAGAGACTGACCTCGCCACCCTGTGTTTGCCTTCTTTTGTCCGCACTGCCTGAGAACAGAATACATTTTTTTTAATTTCTACACAAGAGAAAACATCTAATAAAGAGCAAAGCCCAGCATTATGTGTATTCTACTAATAAAGAAATAAATTTTAAAAATGCTACCTCACTGAATGTACAGTAGCATTCTTTCTTATCCTGGAATTAGATTTGTGTTATCTTCAGGGCTATTAGAACACCACAATCAAAACTGAAGTGCTTTATGGTATGAAAGAAATATAAATAGTTCTTTATACGCTTGCACCTTGCTAGACAAATTTGTTTTACAATAAAAAAAAACCACTTAGTTATTGAGTGAATAGTCTTTAAGTGAACTGTATAACTGTTGTGTGAACAGTGCCATCAGAATTGGTTTGCAAAACATAGCTTGGGTCGCAGAAGACCTGCCTTGCAAACTGATGAATAAAGAGCTGTAGAAATCAAACAAAACTGGCAGAAGTATTCACATCAGAATCTTTGAGGAATTTTGCATTTCCAAATCTTTTTAAATCTTAATTTTCTTGTTGCTTGATGTGAATGTAGAACAATTATGTTTCCTTCTTTTGTACATGCAAAAATGATTTTTGAATTCCTGAATTCCAAATTCCTGAATTATTCCAAAAATAATTTTTTGAATTAAAGAAAAAATGAGAGAATTCACAACACAGATGTAGGATTGCTTTCAGCAAAGACCTTTAGATAAACTGTTAGTAGTTTTATCAAACTTATCAGTGATAACTCAACTTATTTTTCTGTCTTCAAATGGTATAAATAGAGCATCTTAAATTTATATGCTTCCATGTGTTTTTTTCTTTCTGTACAGAAATGGAATTTGTTGTAGGCCACTTTATAAATATTGGAATGTCATCTCTTTTAATACAACCAGCTAACTTAAATATGTGATAACTGCATAGCATGACTACTGATGGCATTTTTCTTGCTATATCTTTATTGTGGG
>JAVCKT010016515.1:0-13315 GCA_032273925.1 Rhynchotus rufescens
AATGTAGCCTTCTGCATAGCATACATAGCCATAACTGGCATGTTGTGCTGGCTGCATTTACCCAACGGGACGCGTTATTAATGCTGTAAGATAGTTGCTCCATTTCCATCACTATTGACAAATTCTTATTCTGATTTCCCTGAGAGTGAGTATGACTTGCTGGTTTATCGTTGCTCAGTGGGGAAATTGTTACTGAACTGCTGTTGGGATGCACTTGGCTAATGACTTTTCTAAAATTGGATTCTACATATTACTATGTTTTAATAGGGAGGAGCTGAGGGATGGGCAATGTCTCAAAGATTAACTTAGTGATTTCCATCCTAAAATATTTGTAGCATCCACAAAGATGAGTAATAGTTAATGCAGGCTCAGGTGGGATATTTACTGGCTCAAACAGGGATTTCTTGGATTACTAGGTAGATGTGACAGTAGTAAACCAAAATTGCACTTTAATATCAGTGATATTCTAGATATCTGCCATTCCCTATAGTGATCTTTTAGATTTCTCCTGCTTCATTCAAGCCTCAATCCCATTTTCTTTTCTAGAATTTTTTGCCAACCTTATTTTTCTTTTTCCTCACTTGGCAATCTTAAATTACTTTTGTCGTTTTCTGAGATACGGTGATGGTGTTCATAAAGCCAGAGCTGCACTGATTTTCTAACCATATTAGTATTTCAGCAATGCAGATATTTCCTGATTCGTAATACACAATAGACAGGTTAGGCAGGGCCACGGGTTGTAAGATTAAATCAATGCTTTTGTTAGCCAGTAGAAGCACAGGCTTTTGCTAAATTACCTAGAATGCCTTTGCGTGACCATCTGTTTCAAATGGAAATGAATCTTTGGCTCTAATTATAAATCTCTTATTATTTTTCTTCTTTTCAAATGCAACCTGCTCCTTGGAAAATGCTTGAAAGACCCCAGTGTTGCATGAAATTGCAAAGGGTAGGATTAGATGAATGACGGAGAGTGTGATTTCATTTTTTGTTTATTAGCCCTCCTATTAATGATTTTAGGCTTGTTTGTGCAGTTGCCTCAAGTAGAAGCAGAAATCTGTTGCAAAACTGTTTACAAATTTGTTACAAAATACTGCATTATAAAGCAGTCAAAGTACAAACATGTTAAAACATATTGAAAATCCACTCCCATCTTGTTAAATTGTTCCAATATTTAATTATGTGGATCAACAAAATTGGGCATCTTTTTTTCTGATCTGTTTTTCTGACTTTACTGGCTACTACTCAGATTATATTTTAATTCCTTATGTGATGCAAGCATGTATAAATTGAGACCAAACACGAAAGACTTGTACTTCAGGTGCTGTTTTCCAGCAAAGGATTATACGTACAGACAATCGGTAAGGACTTGTGAAAACATTCTTAGATTTCTTTCCAAGACAGAGGGAAGTCTTTCTTTTAAATTAAATAAACGTGTGGGAGAAGGAGGAAGGGCAGAGCTTGAGGCTGGAGGGACAGGGGTTTGTCCTTACTACCACTGCTGTGTTTCTCTAGAAGGGTCTTTGCTTTGATGCCATCAGGGTAAGTCAGGACAACTTTCCCATCCCTTCCTCTTAGCACAGCGGCTTCTCTTTCACTAATGTTCTCAGCAGACTGTTCTGCTTTGGTTTATTCTAGCTGGGCTGGCTAACGTGCCTTTCTCATCCATCATCTAGTTTTCTGGTCCGCCTACCCACTCTGAGTCATAGCCCTGTCTTAACTTGCACCTTCCGCGGTGCAGAGTAACAGCTCCTTTTTATGACCAGGAAAGAAGAGAAAAACAAACTGTTAGACGACTTGGCATATTTTCGAAATCCAGTGGAGAATTTGGCCCTTGCTAGTCAGTAAGAAGACCTTGAGCAAGCAGAGGGATTTTTTTCTTGCCAAGCTGTCTTCTTGAGCACAAGCCAGCGTGTAGCAATGCAACGTGGACATGAGTCAGTGAAAAGTGGAGCTAGGTAATTGCTGTTAGCTGATGTTACAAAAATTTTTGCAGTGTCTTCAGAGACAGCTGCACTTTTTTCTCCATGCAGGAAGTGCAGAAGTGGGGGGAGGTACATGAACACTCCTAATTGAAATCCTAGAGCATGTGCTGGTCTTCTCCCAACTTTTACCCCCTTCAGTTTTCAATTCTTACCCATCTCCATCATCAGCTTTTTATGCATGTCATCACAACACAGGCCTACATGTATTATCTCTTATGAAAAAGAAATAGTTTATTACATCCGCTTCCAAGAAGAATTGCAATTAGAAAAGTAATTATCTTTTTATCTTTTTGAAAGTACTTTTTTCCAGAATGACCTGAATAACTTTTAACAAAATCTAATTTGCTTAAATGATCTCATAAAATTTTTTCATTAAAAATAATATTTTCTGAAAGTAAAAATGAAAAGAAATGGAAATGAGAAGTATGACTTGTCTAGTATATCAAACTTTCACTCCCCAGAAAGTCCAGTTAATGCATATACAGGATAGTTGTGTTAAATAAAGAATATCTTTAATTTTTAGGAGAGTCTTAGGCATTAACAAATGTCTCCATTCCTCTCTCGGTCAGTCAGACTGTACTCATTACATCAATTTAAATATAAATTTTGTATCCAGATAAACATCGATATGACATCATAGCAAAGTGGTTTGGTTTTTCCACCCTTTCATGCAGGAAATAGAGTATACAAATGCTCACTCCTTGGACGCATAAATACTCTTTTTGACTTTATGTGGAAAATTGTCTTCCTTTTCATACAAAGTAATGAATTCTTTCAGCATGCTTTGGAAGTGCTTGACCATCACAGCACCTGCTTAATTCCTTTGAGCTGGGTTGATCTGCCTGCCTTATCATTCCACAGGCTGATTTGTACAAGGCCTCTCTCTAAGTGGCCACCCAGACCTCGGTTGCTGTGTCCCAAACTCTTCTATTAGGCGTTGTTACATCAGCATGGTTCTCAGCTCCATGCTTCCTTTATGCCAAGCGCTATCACACAAAGTGTTATCTATATTAAAGTGAATGTTTGATCCAGCATGACCCAAGGCAGTATCTTCATGCTCCCCCATCTCCTCCCCCCACCATTTCTGGGTTAGATTCAGTGAGTGAAAATGATTCACTGTGATTAATCCTCATTGCCTCCTAAGCTGTGTTCATCCCTTAAAAATACAATGCTTCTTTTCACATTCATTCTTTGTGAATTTTCACTACATTTTCATCCTCTTAGGAACAGCTGTGACTTGTTTCTCCTATACTTTCCAGAGAGAAGCTTAGAGCAGGTCTAACGTATGGGTGTCTGAGGAACATAAACAGAAGACTGACATTATACCTGGAATCAACCGTGTGAGTCTCAGAGAATAACACAGCAAAAAGAAGCCTTCTCTTAGAGCTGTTTACTGGTCTTAAAGTTTCTGAGATATTAAATAGGGAATAATAGAATTAGAGAAGCAAGAGATAGATGGTGTCTTAAAATTCTGCTCATTTCCCTGCAAATGAAAGATGGCTTTTCATATTTGGCCTTTGACAAAAATATGCTGGATATTGGACAACTATAACTGCCCTGTGTAAAGCATGAGAGATCTTGATGTTTCATGTAGTGCTTCATGTATACTTAAAGGAAAAGCAACAAAAGCATTCATCTGGAGTTTTGCACTGGCAAAATTGCTTACGTATGTATTACGTATGTGTCCTTTTTGATGTTTTTGTATATATTTGGTACTAGGCAATGAAAGGTAAGCTGGGATACCTGCAGCCATTGCCTTATGACACTAACAGTTACTGTCTTTGCAAGAAGCGTAGTTTCATTAAGCTGCTCCCAGAATTTGGGCACCTTTGCTTTTCTATTCATCGAATCCATGTATTTAGAGTGTTTATCACTACCATTGGGTCTTCTCTCTATCTATACTTCTTAGAAAAAGAAGCTTTAAGTTTTCCTTTTGGTTTGCAGCTGCTTTGGGATGTGAAAAGTGTGCTCAGGTCATTACATAGACAGGATTTGGAAGCTGTTCTTGTGGTTACACCACAGACATGATTGCAGGAGAGACGCAAGTGCTGTAACTCGCTGGCGTGAAGCACAGTGCATGCGAGAGTACAGCAGCACTGCCAGGACGGACTCTAACACGTCTTCTGTTTTTCAGCTGCAGACTTAAAGGTGTTTTTTAAGAAAGTCAGAAGTTAAACAGATGTTCTTGGAGAAGCTGGAGCTGGAAATATTTCTCAAATGAGCAATTTCACACAGGCAGAGCGGAGGCTGCTTTGGTTTTTCAAGAGACCAGCAACATTTTCTGGGGAGTGGAGCTGCTTTTTATTTTTCTACTTGAAGTTTGTGGGTAAACACAACACAGTGCATTATGTTGAATGCTGAGAGCACATGAAGTCCTAAGGGACTAGGTTTTCTCAGGCCAAAAGGGAACACTACATTTTAAAAACATGGATAATACAGCTATGCTATTAAGCCATTTTAATTGCTTCAAACTATAAACAGATGTGGAGGCTGTTCAGAATAAATTAACTGTATATTTATGAACCTTTTTTCAGGGAGATCATGTTGCAATTGCCAGCAAGTAACAGATAAAGTAGAAGCAACTTTTGCACCATCCTTGATAGATGGCAGCTAAAAGCAGAAGAAACATTAGGCAGTACATTATTAGTTGATGAAAGGGGAGATGGTGAAGAAGGAATCTTTTCATTTCCTTTAAGCTGGACATTTCTTGAGTTTTACATAGCTAACCTGAAATACACTGATTTTTGTTTTCTTAAAGCTCTGCTTCTCATAATTTTTTTACGCTGCTTTTATCTGCAGCGTGAAATTTCAAGTTAGTGTGAAAAAGCTGTCCAAGGAATATTCTTGGCAATACTGCAAGCAGCAAGTACAGGAAACCTCACAGGAGAGTTTTTTTCCAGCAGTGTTACTGTCCATTTTTCATGCTCTAAGGACATACAAACCAAGTCTAACACTGTCTTTTCCCATATACAGACTCTTGCTGATGTACAAGTAGTGGGACCAGAAAAGTTTAATTAAATTATATCATAATCATGACCCCTTGTAGTAAAGGCAATTTTTTCATCAATGACAGTCAAAAAGGGGCCAATATTAAAAATTATTTACTGCATGACACACTGGCCACCAAGGAGGAAAGCACAGGGAAAAGACTATTAATGGCAAATGCTTCTCTGCTAGATTTTGTAGTCACATTTAGCAACTATTCGTAGCTGAAGAATGAGGAACAGCCAAGGCTCTGCTGTAGGACCCCGCTCCAGGCACAGTCGAAGAAATCTGGCCATGCTGACTTTGCCACTAAAATATGGAGACCTTCACTGCTGCGTGAGTGTAAGGTTTTTAAGGAAATAAGAATGATTCTGATCTGTCTTAGCTGGTTTCTCCCTCTGCTTAAGTGCTGCCCTCCTTGAGTGACACCAGCTCAACTTTGGCTTGTAAATACTGTCCCCTCGTTTTCAGAACTCTTCATGCTTCCACTGAAGAAGGGTCATTTATCCAAAGATATATTGAGAAGTATATTGGCTTAAGTGTTCTTCTGTATGATTTTAGTCACAGTTTTGCTTTTTTGCTTGAAGTTTGATAGGTAACTAACACCTTTTAGGTTTATTATCTTTTAGAATAAATTGGGTTTTAGGCTATAGATGTGCATTTATTTATTGGTTCTATGAAATTTTCTCAATTCTCATTTGGAACTGACATATATATATCTGTTTAATTCTGGCAACTGTAGTAACCACATAATCCTGAAGGTGCTGTGTCACTTACCTAGGTTCATTTAGGAAAAGTCATCAGGCAGGTCTCCTGTAACTTTTAAAAATGTCTCTGTGGCAGGATGAATATGCATACACATAAGCAATTAGACATATCATGAAATAATTTTTTTTGGTGATTTCATCAGCAATTGTTATGGAAAACTTATATTTATTGTTTTCTGAAGTGTAATATTGGAATCATTTCGGGGGACAGATTACACCAGTTAATTTAAGTGCTGAGACTATTGGAATAATTATTTGGGACAGACTTCACCAGTCAAATTAAGAGCTGACTGAAACCTCTGTGAAAAGGCAAAGATTTGGCTCCATAGATTAGAACGCTCGGCTACTAGCCAGAATATGGTCACATTTTGGGCTGCTGAATACGTTGCAAGTAAAATGTAATTGCTAACTAAGAATGACTGCTGATGGGTTAGAGTCTAACTGGCACAGCGTTTGAAAACTAAATTCTGGCCTCAAGCATTAAGAGTAACTCAGGAAGAGGAATTTATTTGGTGCAGTTCTGCTCCAACTTTTGAGGCAACAGCACTTGTTGTAAAAGGCAATCTGGAGCCATCTTCCCTTTGTGATGTTCAAACTCCTATTCAGTTCAGTGGGAAGTTAACTGCTAGCATTGAATCTAAGCTAGGTCAAAGATTTGTTTCAGACTGCGAAGAATAAGTCAAAATTTAAAGAAAAAAAGAACTTAATATATTCTTAAGGTACTGCAGGAATAGGAGATATGATTTCCTTGCAAAGAATGATTTTTCAAACAGAAAATATTATTTGTGTAGAAGAGAGAAACAGCAAAAATACTTGTTTGCGCTAAAAAAAAAAAAAATCATTTTCCTTATTGTCACAACCTTTCCTTTTGCTTAAAAAAAATACATTATTCAGAATGACTTAAGTAAAACAGATGGCAGTTAGAAGATGGCTTTCAGTGGGCTTTATGTTAGTACAACAGTATTCATTATTAAAGAACTATTATATAGGAAGGTATATAAAGCACTAGAAGTACTAGGGAAAAAGTTAGTAAGAGGTAGGATATGTTTTTCAGCTGTAACATTATCTTCCAAAATTAGGCACATACACACTGTGTTTTCAATAAAATTGACATAGAAGAAAAAAGTGTCCTATTACAATATCAAAAGAAAATGGTTTCTTGTACGCTTCACACATATACAAAATCACTAATAGTCAACTTCTATTGTTAATGTAAGGTAGTAAATGTGAAAGTAAGGTAGCTTTCCTCACTATTCTTCTGGCCAACATAGATAAGTATGAAATCTTTGAAATGTTCCATATTGATTAAATTGTTATGAACAGAAAGATTGTATATAGCTATGTTATAAACAGAAAGAAAGATTGTATATAGGTATGTTTTACAGAACCGGGCAGATCACACAATGATTAGGCAATGGGGTATATGGGAAGGAAAGTATGTGAATCTATGTGTTGAGGGAAAAAAAAAGAGAAGGAAATATGGAATATTTTTACAACTTTCCCTTATTCAGTTAACTTCAAAACCAAATTCTGTTCTTTCCTTTTACAGTAGCAGTAGTAGACGCTTCAGAAAAAGATGCAAGGACCTACTTATAGCTTTCCATGCTGGCTCTCACTTTAGTTTCCAATAGTTGCTTATCAGCCTAAATCACTGTACATGACATCTAATATGCTGAAAACGTGATATTCTTGATGTCTTTACAAATATGTAGAGCCTCATTGTAACTTTTTGCAGGCTTATGGGCTTGGTGACTTCTGGCAACATTCAGTTCCACAGTTTAGATGCTAAGGAGAGGCTTTTTTTGTGTGTAAGTTTTGATTTTCACACCTCTCATTTAATTGAACATCATCTTGTTCCTGAGTGGTGAGACAGAGACAGCAGTTCCTGAGTCACCTGCTTGACTTGGCAGGCTTTGTCACCTCCCCCTTCCGAGTTCCACTGTCCACTCAAGAGTCTCCATCTCCTTCGTCAAAACAAAGTTTCTTTTAATCCCTTAATCACTTGCTCTCTTAATTCTTCTGCTTCTCCAGTGTATGCCACGAAGTGAGGTATCAAGTGCTGTACAGACTGTCTGCAGAGGGCTATGCTGTTGCCTTGTACAAAGCCATTACCTCATTTGCCTTATTCATCAGCTTCTTCCTTAATCTTTCTATCCAGCTTTCTATCATGCTCGCGTTTGATTTTTCAACTGCTGCCTATTTCTCACATATTCCAGTAAGATTTCCTCTGAAGTATCCGTGAAATAAAACAAAGCTAACTGTTTAGGAAGGGCTATAACTTACGACATATGTTCAAGTTTGGAAAGATTTAACCTTTCTTGCTCCCAGACCGGTTATAAGTGGTTATTGCACAAAGGAAGCAAACATTTTCATCTTTTGCCAAGATATTACTTTTTCTCTTATTCCTTTGTTTCTCCTGCATGTAAAATAAATCATCCATGCTGGAAATACCGTGACAGTGTGAGCACTGAAAACCCTTAATCATACAATAAGCAGAGGACAGATGGATGTATCTGGAGGTACTCCTGCAGTGCCTGTTGCATATATCTAGATTATTTAGCTTTCTTTTGAAGATTCCTGTAAGAAATAGCTTCTGTGTCAGTTTAAGTTAGTTTGAATTGATGTACCTGTCATGATTAGTAGGCATATTATTGTTTTAAGGATGGTATAAAATTGTAGAGAGATAAGGAGTGAAAAACATGCTTCACATTTTTTCTCCTAGCTATAGGAAAGGCTTGTTATATGTAGCTAATATTGTGACTTTGCGTTCTATAGGAAGACACTAGTGGGCCACATATCCAGTAGGGACGTGGTGCATCCTGCTTATAATGTTGGTGGTTCACCAGGCCTGTTGGCTTGAGCACGAAAGCGACAGCTTGGCAGGCACAGGCAGAGAGAGAGGCCGACTGCAAGGTGAAAGCAGCATCTCAGAGCAGCAGAAACGTCAGTCAGTAAGGCAGCATACGGTGTTATTAAGTGCAATGTCCAAGGGAACACACTGTAATAGGCAAAAGGGAAGTTACCAAATATTCAGATCCACCTCATGGCGAACACATTCTAATGGTGTTTTCATATGTTGCACGTACTCAGGTGCCCACCTGGGAGGTGGAAGTTGTGAGTGGTGATGGTTTTGGTATTTTCACTAATCCTTAGCTAGGAAGCATTTGAAAAGGTTGGCATATCTAGCTGAAATGCTGAGAAAATGCTAAGCAGGTGTGATGTAGAGGTACCCACAAGATTCTTAATTCTGAACCCACATTATTAAAATGTTATGATGCTGAGGCCTCTATGTAATACCTATTGTGGTCAGAAAATAGTTGTACATCTTTGAGAGGTTACGTGATGCTTTCCTGCTGCAGTACACTAGCACTACACAAGAGCAGGAGTTTCCTGCCAGCTTAAAAAGACATTTTACCCACTGCAAGCATGAAACCCTTTGGAATAAATAGAACTCCCAATGAGTTCTGCAGACTTTGGATTAGGTACAAAATGCTCTAAGTTGAACTTAGTACCAATACATGTGCACCAAGTCTGCCCAGAGATTCCTTCAGTTTCTCCAGGAAACTCTTATCTACACAAGCTTCCAAATTCTCTATTATTGCATCGACAACAGCAGTATAGGCTAGTGAAACTAGTGTTTTTTTCCTGACTTGGCTGGAACCACCACAATGACTCTCAGTATGCAATAATATTTTCCCCTTGGAGTTCAGAGAATAAAAGTTAAGAGAGTTCAAATCCTTCATTATTTTGGGAAGCTTTAAAGAAAAGTACTTTGCTTTTAATATAGAGAAATTACTTGAGCATGTATTTTAAATTGAAATTATTCAGAAAAACAAAGCGGCCTAAATTAAACTATCTTAAGTTATTCCTGAGCTTTAATGCTTCCTTTGATTTGATCAAAGGTGGGGGAAATTATGCCTGAGAAAGAAAAGTATTTAAAAAATTATTTGATCATAGTTTCTTATTTTGCAGGAAACTGTTGTATATTTTCAATGAAATTGAAACAATTTATTTCTAGAAAGTGAATGCAACCCTGTTTAATCCATGTAATGATCTGAATATTGTGACTGCAATGTTTTCTTCCAAATCTCTGTGGAACAGCTATTGAGTTTATGTAAACTGTCACAGGCCATTAGGCTTTTTGTTTGTTATCTTCATTGTATTAGGAGTTGAACTGTTGAAGGCTAAAGCTAAGGGGGACTTCTGCCTGTAGCCTGAGAGACAATGTCCAGAAATATTTATGGGCAAGAATCACAAAGAAAGATAATCAGTGAACGATTATGTAACATCAAGAATGTCGTAAATTGACAGTCTTTATATATATAGAGAGAGAATTAGTATAAAAATAGTGGCTTAAATGTACAAAAAAAAAAAGCAGCAAGTGAGCATTTAAGCCAAGCACATATTTAAATACTGTTTTTTCTGAGACTCCAGAGTACCTGGGAGACCTCACTCCTGTGAGAATGTTGTCTGCACCTCCAGCATAAACGTGCCACGTTCGGCATCTGTAAGTCCCATGTTTTTGCTTCCAGCACTGAGGGATACAGGTATTTACTTCTACCATAATTTAAGCTTGCTTTTGATTCCTATAAAAAAGTTCATGGGAATTACATTTCTTTCCAGAGAGAGGCACACCAAACTATAAGAAGGAATATCCAGTCTCTCAGGTGGCTATGCAAGTACTATCATACCTGAAATACTAATAATTCAATTTCTCATGGCAGTATTAAACCTATCCCAGATGGTCAGTTTTACTGTTTCTACTAGGGCTGACATACCATTTGCATTTCTTTTGCTTTTATTTTACCTCCTCTGCAAAGAAGCTTTGCATTTCAACAGCTAGTGTAGCTAATAGGGTCTTCCTTTTATTCAGAAGGAAAGGAAAGAAAAAAGAGATGGGAGATTATCTTGGGAAAAAAATAGAAGACAAACAATTTTGAGGCCGTAGAGCAAATAATTACACCTACCAAAGCACAGCAATTTAAATACGTCATAAATGGGGTCAAATAAAAATAAATGTAAAAAAAATGGAGCAAATCAGATATGTCCTTATTTTTCTGAAATTTTATGGTTTAATCCATCTAGCTTTTTCAGTGAAGTGCCTCAGATGCCATGATTATTACTAGTGACAGCTGTCATTTGTTGGTAGTTGTTCCCAAATTGCTCAAGGCGATTAATCAGAAAAACAAGCCTGCTTGCCTCCACTTAGCAGTTATTGCTTGGTCAGTTATGCCTTTTCCTTTATGTTAGAACTCTCTTCTCTGACCACCAAGTATTAAATTAGGAAACTCAGATTAAATTTGTGAAACATACATAGACAATGAAATATTTACTCTTGGTAAATAATACTGCTACTTTAAAATATGTACATTGATGAAATGTAAATATTTATTCCCTTGAATATCATTAGTGTTTTCGTGCAGAAATCTTTATATCTCTTCTGGAGAAAGATCAGTCAAATGGAGAAGAGATACAGACTAGTTACCTTTATCTGTCTGCCTATAGTAGTAGGGCAATAATAATTCCAAATATGAACCATCATCAAATCTGTCACTTTGAAAAACAAGAATAAGCCGTTAAATTAATTTTTCTCACATTGATTCCCCTTTGCCAAATTCATTAGACTTTCCTTTCGCTGCATAAGAAAGACCAAATACTGATCTGGATAAAGCTTGGCAGAAAAATGCATTGCCTCCTCCAAGTGACTCATTTATATTTCATTGTTTTAAAAGGTTTCTTCTGTATATATTTAATACTTGATGGCCAATATTGAAACAGTACTTTAAAAAAGTTGACTGCTAGGACTGCTAGTTTTTGTGGGTCCTGATAAGATAACCTTTTTCTTGTTATTCAGAAAAAGATTAACAGTTCAGTCCTAACACAGGACTGTTCAGGTTTTTACAGTTTGTGAATAATTGCATAAATACTCACATCTGTCCAAATACTTGGAGTAAACAAAAAGCACTAATTAATGAATGCTTGTGAACAAATTCTAGCAGTGGGTCATCCATGTTCTTGAAAAATTGTTTTATTGTTCAAATCAACAGTATTAGGCACAAGGTCTGTTTTAATCCAAATTGGGTTTGTATCCCATCATCTAAAATACAAGAAATCTGCCTCTTCCATGCATCTTCCATGCACCTAGTACCTGATAGCAAAAATATTGGACTGGCTGCTTACTGCCTCTTATTTTTTGCATGTCAGCTTATTCAGAGAGACCAGTATACTTCAAGCTTCTCGCTTTCACTGAGCATGAAGACAACTACAAACTAACTCTAGACCTGGTAGCTCACAATGTATTGACCCAGGAAAATAGTCTCATGGGGAAAGTGATAAGAAATTTAAACAGACTTGTAACCATCAAGGAAGTATACAGGGACTATCAAAATTAATTACATTTGAATATAAACTGTTGAAAAATGAAATATCCTCTGGGAATGTTTTGAGAAAGTACAACATTCTTCAGGGAATCACTGAAATCTGCATTGAAATAACTTGCTTATTTAAGTTTCCTTAGGGATTATGGAGAATTTATAGTCAGGTTGTATTTATTCGTAGTTATACTTCCTGCATCAGCTGCACAAAATTCCTTCTTGAATGAGTACGTTCCATAAAAATTATATCAAAAATTTAGGGATTTTTATTTTCATATCCGTCAGTAATTCTATAGAGACAACTTTTGTTAAATAAGTAAGCAGTGAATGAACATACAATAATGAAGATATGAATGTTTATTTATTCTTCTTTAAACTGAAGACATTTGGAAAATACCATGATGTTTGCACACGTGCGTGCCATGTGCTCGTCGCCTTAATTGTGAGGATGTGCACTAATTTATAAGACATACTAAAAAGGGCATCCCAAGATTGACATTTCTTTGTGCATGTTTTGGATGTAAGGCACAAGGGGAGATCCTGAAAGGCTTCAGTGCGAACAGGAACTCTGTTTGTGGAGGGATCAATCAGAGACTGAGTTTCTAGTATTGACTTTTCTGATGTTTTGCGTGGGAATGAGGTACTCTCATCAATACAGAGTGAGGTCTTTTCTTTCAAAGCACCACATAATAAAAGAAAGGAAAAAACTGACCTCATTTGTTAGTAGCAGCATTGAGATGAACTGCAGCTCTGACCTATTTCTCCAGAGTTACAATTATCTGCTGTAATGGTACCACTTTACTTTCTAAATCCAGGATTACAGTGCTTTGAGATTCAGAGAAGTTACATTCTTCCTAGTTGCAGACCTCATTACGTCAGGGGCAAGCTCATGTAAGGAATGAATGAATGAATGTACATGAATGAGCAAAACCAAGGTGTTTGAACATAATGCATTTGTAATTTTCATTTGAACAAATTTTTATGTATATATTTATAAGTATATATCAACAGAACAATGTAAACTGAGATCTTGATCAACTGAGGTCAGTTGATCAAGGATCAGCTTCTCTACACAACATGGGTATTATAAATATCAAAGATTTGAATAAGTCATTTTCTTATAAATTGTGAATTTTCCGTAGTAAGTGGTCCATCTTCAGAATGTATCACTTCCTTTTTTTTTTTTTTTTGTTTTATCACTCAGGAT
>JAVCKT010016523.1:0-12975 GCA_032273925.1 Rhynchotus rufescens
AATGCATTACTGGATTACACTTTTTTATTACCATATCTATATGTTTTCTACTCAGAATTTCATGCTATTTTGCCAGGGGTTAAATTAGAATTAAATAATAAGCACTAAGAAAATAATGTGTAAGTATATCTGAATATTAGACAGATGTCTGATTCTGCACTGTCTACAGCTTGCATAGCCATTTGCAAACAATATAAGAGTTTTGATCTGATAGCATTTTTTTACTCTTTGCATGGATGAGACAGAAAGAATGGATTTTATAAGTTTGTTAAAACACAGCACATACAATGTTAGGAAAATGCAAGTCATGAGACATGATTGTAACTACTGAAACATCTGTTATAGCATCTGCTTCTTAATTAACTACTATCTCAGACGAAAAAGCCTTGTCAAAGCAGATTCCTTTAATATATCTAGAATAGCCTCAACTTCTTTGAAAAGGCAATTTTGGGAATAATTCAGTGTCTTTCAAGATTGTTGCTTTGATGCATGTGTCGTAATTGATATCAATTCGTAACTTCAGTCCTGCCAGTCATTCCCATCAGTGCTGGTTGACTGTAGTGCTAAGCAGACCTGGGGGAGCAGTTTCTCCATGGGCTGCTTGTTGCTCACCAGGTACCAGTCAACTTCAACACGTCAGTTTAAGTAACTGTGTTCACTGATGACTTGTAACGAGCCCTGTGCCTAATTCAGGCCATTTCTGGGCTGGCATATAAAGCTTTAGTAAGCTTTAGTAAGTTGGTAGTTATCTAAACTCCTAGAGGGATTTGCAGAGAAATGAAATTTACCCTCATGTCAACAAAAATTTGACGTGTAGGCCTCACATCAGGAACTTAACAAAGGTATGTGTCCATTGTCATTTCTGTTGAAAACATATCTAAGTATTCACTTAAATTTCATTAAATTTATTTTTGCTGAGCAAGAGTGTGGACTATAATCCACAAATGAACTGAAAAACTGGAGCTCATATCTCTCTTTTTTACCATTTTACTGCAATATTTTCGTAGTTACAACATAAACTTTTAGCCAGGGTTCCTCAGTGCAATGCAGAAATTGAAATAATTCTGTGCAACACCATATTTTTTCATATGCTTTCCTTCTATTCTCAGTGGGAAAAAATATTTTATGCAGCACACAAATCTTGTGTTGAAATTTTGTGTACAATTTTTTCAGATATTTTATAGCTGTTGGGCTTGACCTTGTGACTGGATGTTTAATATCGTGTTGACCACAATATCATGATTCGATTTTCTAGAATCAGGGAAATGTAGATATAAAAAGCTACTAATTTTTCCAGGGGCACTGTGAACTATCATCTCTCGCTTTTTCAGCATGCTACCTTTTCTTGAAGGGTGCTGTTGGCTAACATGGAGGGAATTGGATTGACCTTGTCTAGATGGAGAGAATGGGAAAGACAACAGTATCCTTTTTACCTCTTGATTCCTGTAGATGGAGTCATTACCCATTCGATTTTTCCTTCTCTTCTTCCCTGGGGAATTTTCTCAAAATAAAAGTCAATAATTCTGTGCTTGTGAATGTCAGCTACATGGCTGATCTGAATAATTTTTTTACATTTTATTTCTGGTCCTCCAGTCCCTCAAGAAAACCTAGACAGATCTTATGACTGTATTTTGTAAATAAAGATGCTTGGATGAAGCATCCTGCGTTTCATAACAACTGGACTATATAAGGACTGTTGTACTAATAAATCTATTAATCGGCTCATGTCAAGAAATTGAATTGAATCTACTGACAAGCCAATGATACTTCATAAAATTATTTTCAATCCTGTGAAGGTTAAAAACCTACTGCATATTCAGGGTATTCGTGATATAATGAAGGAACAATACTAAGCTCCAACATCAGAAGTTCCTGGCTTGTCAGGGCTGTACTATGTCTGAGCAGACCTTATGGCTTTGATTGGAAGCACCTTAACAAGAGCTCTGAAGTGTTGAATGTTGAGGACATCCTTAATTCCAGTAAATTAACAACAAAACACAGTAATTTAAATCACTTTTTGGTGGTGCCTTTTAATTATCCTCTCTGATTTTGCATTGTTTCTGTTGCACAACACACAACTGTTAAAACTACATTTGTAAATGTGTGACTTTTTTGATTTAGCAATACTGAATTATTTCTTTCTGATAAACAAATGAATAATCAGGCAGTAAAATACAGTGTGTTTTTTAATGTCCATTTGTATCTCCAGGTCCTAGGTCGAAATAACATAGTGCATTTTAGTACTAAGAGGCTTTATTAACATTTCTGATGCGTTTGCAGCACCTCCTGGAATGTGATTCTTGTGGTAGATAATATAGTTTGCAAACCTTGAATCTTTCCACGGTCAGTCAGAAAACACTTCTTGGAAAAGTAACCCTCTTATGAGTCAGAAGAATTTTAGTTCTTTTCCCCTGGAGGACTTCATTTCAATTGCAGCATATTTACTTCTCCTTTTAAATGATAACTAATAACACAACAAATTTAGAAAAACATTGTGACCTCTTACACATCAGTTAATTGTATGTAATTAAAAATTACTGCATTTGTGATGATTCTTAATATCCTGTCTTGAGATATGACCTGTTCTGTTGTTTTAGTCAGTAATGCGAAATAGGAAGTGGGTGGACAAAGAGGCATCATTTTGGAGAATTGAGTCTTTGGTCTCCTTTCCACATGTATTTAGGAAAACCTGTGATGAGGACACTTAATGGGATTAAGAATCTGGCCTGATAAACTGGAAAACACAATGAGGAAAATTATTTTTGAAGATAATCTCCGCATTTTTACTTATTAGTCTAGTAAATATGTTTTATTTATGTCACTAAAACAATTAAATTATATGATTATTTTCTCTGGCTGTGCATTTACTACTAGAAATGAAAAGTAGCACAGTAAAATATCTTATTTACTGGAACTCTATAATGTGACTAAAAATTGGCAAAGCACAACAAAATTAATAAAACTGTTTATAAAAAGGAAATAAATACTTTGAAATATGAACTGTTCTGCCTACAGAATGTTCTACAGTGAACATTAGAGATGACATATAAGAAATACAGTGCTATATGTGGATCACGAGAAAGTCTAGTATTCTGAGAAATATTCTTGAACAAGAGATCATCTCCAGCAGATTAGTTAGCTGTACTTTACAACTGCAGTAGTAACTTAAGCAATACAAGTTATCAATCCAAAAAGAAATTGATCTTAGGGGATTTCACTTACACATTTTATCAGTTCAGAAAACTTGAACTCACACTGTTTTTCTTGTCACCAGAAGAAATAAAACTATATTGAATTTGCATTGCCAGCTTTAATATTTCTTAAGGATGAGAGAGAAGTCAAGATTTGTCAGTACAATATGTATAGCTAGCCCAATTATTTTTGGGCAATTTTTTGAAAAAAATCAGAATAAGTGCATATAAATAGTAAAACTGTTTTACTTGTTTTTTAACAGTAGGCTTACAGGCTCATTCATTGTGGGTACTGTTTATTGCACCTTAAGCACTACTAATTTCTCTGCAGAGAGCCACATGAGCGTCAGGTTCCGTTTTGAACTAACATGTTTTCTGCAAACTTGGATTTGTTAAATGTAGAATAAAATAAAACAGATTCTTGAAATAATTAACCAGTTTACTCTTCTACAATTTCCAGGAGAGCTGTGCAAGAGTGCTGCTGTTCCGAGGAGCCAACAAGGAGATTAAGAATTATAACAGTCAGTCTCCATTTCAGGTAAAATATGAGCCAGGTCCATGTGGGTCCCTGAGTTTATTCCTGAAACTTTATGGGTAGATAACATCTCTGCATTTCAGGCTCTTCAAAAAAACCTAGATAAATAATTTTACATCCATTTCATTAAGTCTGTATTTTGGAGGTTTTCTGGGCTTGTTGTGACTCCGAGGAGTTGAGTTCTGTCTGCAAATTGCAGCCAAAATTCATTCTTTTCTCTTGGAATCATTTCCCACAATTAAGGAAACAATGCATTAATAATGTGATTTTAGATACCACTTTTAGACTGCTAATAGTTTGCCATCTAAATATACTAAGCACAGATTTGCTAAGTATTTGATAATATTTGGTTCTGTGCATTAGACTTATGGCGAATGAAATAATAATTGAGACTAATATTTAATGACTCTGAAAACTGATTGATTAGAAATGAAAAAGAGATTGGATTAATTAGCTGGATAGGTTCCCATATAGTTGCTGGAGAATTACTTGTTTTTATTCTTGGTGGTTCCCCTTTTGATTTGAGATTGATGTGTGAAAAACTGAATAATAAATGAATAAAAACCAAAAAAGAAAATCTTTGCAGCAGATATTGCTGATGGTTTTAAGGCCTCTTGAAGTGAGGATGGCCGGCCCAAACCAAATAAAAGCAAGGTAGGAAGTAAGCAGAGGTGGCAGAGAAAATATCTAGAGGACAATTTAGATCTGGACATGCTCTTGCCAGTGGCCTGTGGCCTGCCACGATGGGATAAAGACTTTCTCTTCATTATCATCCATTGTATTTTAACACTGCTAATGTTTGCAGTTACAGCTGTGGCTCTCCTTCTCCTAGTATTGACAAATCAGGTTGCCTTTGCTTTCTGGATTGACATACTTAAAGCAGCCTTTCAATCTTTTTATTGTGTGGTGTCTTTTAAGCATAGGGAATGTAGGAGAAGTTCTAGCTTTATAAATGCAGTGAGTAGAGAAAACTGTAATGGCTGCACTGCAGAAAGCAGCATTAGAATTAATTCTTCACCATCTGTCTTTATTTTGCTGACCTAGTCGATCAGACACCACAAAAATGGAGCTGTTATAAAATTATGCAAAATCCCCTTGAGTTAATAGGATTTTGCAAACTAAAAGTATTTACTCATGTAATCAGCAGCAAGGAACATCGAAGCATCTCATATGTACATAATGAGGACTGCAGTAGCTGCGCCATCGATTCCTTTGAGTAACAACCATTATGTTCTTTTTTTCAGAAATCTGAATGAATCATTTTTTTCAGAATTGCTGCTGTAGAATCTCAGCTTTCTGTAAAGCCAAAAGTATCCAAACATGGAAAAAAAATTTCTGTGGGTTTCAAGTTCTGCTAAAATTTAATATAAATGGGGACCAAAGTTTCATTTTGCATCCAGGTTTATTGTCCCGTGAATGCAGTTTTATTTTTCAGAAAGGAAAGCAAGTACTTAGTGCCAAGTTCAGCCTAAAGAATAATGCTCCCTGCTTGGAGTGTTTGCGATTAAGTATATAAGCTTTTGCTTGGCTGTCTTTGGAGAGAGATGTTTCATGGTGACCAATTATTGGGCTCTATTAAGTCAGTAATCAATATTGATAAAGGTGATGCTATATATAGCCTAAAGTCTGCCTGGGACTGGAGACCATAACAGATTTTGCTGATGGAAAATACTCTACAATAACAGAATATGGCTCAGGAAACATCTCTCCATATGCTTTTTTTGTTCTGATGAGCGTTAATGCTTGTATGGGCATGGAGTAGATCATCGCATTTTGTCCTTTCCATTTATGTTCCTGGTAGATGAGGACAGTTGCTGCATCACTGTCCTCGATATAAATATGAAACTTTCTCTGTGTACCTGCATTTCTGTAGTAAGCTGCTGCCGGTTAAGATAAAACCTGTACCAACTCGCTATCCTGTACTGCCAATACGATTTATTAATCACTCCATCCCAAGGTGGGCATGTAATCAAAGTATTTTGCCTGTTAATTATTCTGTGCTAACAGATGGGAAAAAAACATCAGCCGTACAGAGCTGGAAGTGATAGCTAATAATGTGCTGTTTGTGAGAGAAGTTGTGCTCTGCCAGTTTTTCTGAAGTAGCTATAATCAGAGCAGGTCACTGCTTTCATTCCTGTCACTCACCTTCTTGCACATACTCTTGTCACCTCTGCCAGGAGGACTAGCCTGATGCTATTGTAGAGCTGGCTGAAACGCATGTTTGCTGCCACCAGATGGTGGTAGATAAATCACAGCTCTCATAAACTGCCCTATGCAAATGTAGCTTTAGTTCCAACTATAACTTTGCTTTTAAGTTCCCAGTTTGTTTTAGATTGTTTTTTTTTCTGTTACAATTTCTGTTTTGTTACTAAAAATATGAGTGGAAGCTTGTTTCTTGACTTTGTAGCATCAACAGAGATGAATAAAAAATGTCCTAAGAAGCCCTTTCAGAAAATCCATGATGTCCTGCCAAAAGCTTTCCCCACATCTTGTGTTTTACTGCATTAATTTGAAATTTCTTCCCTATCTGGGAAATATTAATCCAGTAATTCAAGTATCTTAGAATTTTGCAGTGTTTGTAACTTACTGAAATTCTCTTGGGCAAATTCAGATGACAAATACATCTTATTTGTCATATTTTTCTTTTTTAAACAAATAGAGGCTCTATATGAATAATTGATACGTTCCCATATGAGCTATGAGCACCTTGAGGCTTAAAGCTAGTGGATACAGTAATTAATCAGTGTGCTTAAAACGTAAGTGTTCAAGTATATAGAAGAACTATCCTGAGGTTACATTTAGTGGCAACGTTTAAAGGCAGAGCTGCACCTGAGACAGCTTTATCTATAGGATGTGCTTGCTATGGACCACTGCTATCCCTGATCACCACGGGTCCTTAACGTGCTTATATGGTGTATGACTTAATCACTTATATGCCAATAGGAGCAGTGATGATCCCCTTCCACTGCAGGTGAGGTTGTTTCACTGTGTTGGCAGCGAAACAACCGTGTTTGCTCGCACTTGCTTATATTTTTTTTGCCAAATTTGAATCATTCGCGATGAAATTTTCCATGCCTGGTGTCTCAGGCTGCATTGTTTGGAAAAAAACAAAATGATTCAGCCGTTTGGAGTACGGCAGAGGGGAAACATGTGCTGTTCTGCTCGTGCTCCTGACTCACCTCTCCTCCCGTCTTCTCCCCTGTTGGGTTGGGTTGTTTTGCTTGGGGCTGTTTCCTCTGCTCGCCCCGCGTGTAGTCAGGGCTCTGCACGTCAGTGTCGTGGATTGCAGCCTGGCTCCAAGGCAGCGCCTCCGAAACGAGGCTGCCTCTGTAAGAGGGGGGTCTGGAGGTGGGATGCAGTGGGCAGGAGGGACCTGAAATGGGGAAGAGTGCAAGACTGGCCTTCACAGATACAAACGTTCTCTCTTGATGTAAACCACTCTGTTGTTGTATTAATAGAGCTTATCCTTACACAAAGGACTTGCTATTCTGCCAAGTATTTATTTTCATCCCAGCTCCTCTTCTAAAGCACCTGTGTAAAGAGTGTATCATTGAATATCATGTGTATTATTGGCAAATAATATCATTTTTTTTTCTCGTGATGCATGCTGCCTTTAGTCAGACTTGCGTCTTTTTCCATATTTTTTCCTAATTTGAGTCAAATTGTGGAATATATTCATAATCTTTTTATCCTTTTATTATTATTTTTAATGTTAGGCTACTGCTAATATTACAAACTAAGTGTTCTGCAGTATATAAGTATATAAATAAAAGGTAAAAGACAATCTGTCCTGAAAGAGTTAAAATCTAATTTACATTTACTTGTCTTTTGTGATCTGACATAAATATCAGTATGAAAAGATTTAATCATGTAATAAGAAAAGTATATGTAATAATCATGATAAAAATGTATGGAGCGTGTCCTCTTAAAGCTCGGACATATGGACATCAACAGGAGCTGCTTTTAGTGTTTTTAACTTTTCTCAAGTGGTCGTTTCAGAATGAATTCTGTATCTTTTTCCTTTAAAAATAAAAATGCATGTGAGTATATGTGTGTATGCACATACATGTGCGCACACACACACACAGATTAAATAGATTGTATTTTTAAAAATGGTCTCATGCTGATATATCCAGATGCAAATAATGAATAGCTATGAGGCATTTTCTAATCAGCCGCCTGGAATACCATATCTATCTGTGCAGAGGAACAGATATTCTTGCAAAGAGGCTTGGGAAAGAGGCTTCCTGGGGATTCTCCCCAGCACTCTGGCCGTATTGAGGCCATAGATGCTGCTGTGGCGTCTCCCAAACTCCATCGGTCATGTTGGCCTCCAAACTCTTGTGCATGGCCCATCCTTTGCACAGAGGCTTGCACTTTATGGAGGTATGTCTGTGAGAGCATCTTATTTTATGTTCTGTACGTATGATCTGAGAACTTTTTTGATCCCTCCTTTGGCTAGGAGGGGACGAGAGGGGCAGCCAGGATGGGAAAGTCCAGCAGAAATGCCCCAGGTGTCCTCACGTACAGCAGCATTTCCCTGGCAAATAGGGTTTCTCAGAGCTAGCTGGGGGGCAATCCATTTCTTTTTTCCACCAAACAGATAAACTTTAAAGTGCTTAGAAGCAACTGCAACTACGTTGTAAATGGGAAGAAATTAAGCAAACTAAATTGTAAGGGTCACTACAAGTTCTTGCCTTGGAGCAAGCAAGGCCTGTGCACGAGTCGGACATGAGAGATGAGGTATGAGGGTGAAACTGCACGAGGCAGCACAGATTTGCCGAAGCCTAATTGCAGTGTGTGATGGCAAGATTGAACATTGCTCCTGTTATTTCACTAACTGTGTATCCTGAAAGAGAAGGCAACATGGGTAAGTTCTGAAATAGCCTGGCTGTAAGTGAACAGTCACATGTAGCGTATTTTATCCTTGTGAAAAGGTCAGCTATGATAACTGTGCATGTCTCTCTTCTGGTAGTTATAAGGAACAGTGTAGTGTAAATTGAATTTGAATTGAATTGAAATCAGAAATATCTTTTTTTTTCACAGTGGTGTCCATCAAATGAAGTTTTTATGATTTTATTGATTTATAACAGATTTGGGGTGAATAAATATTGTGTCTCCAAGCTATCAACCACTCCCAATAATGTATATGACAGGAGCTATATGAACAACTTTTATATAAAAACATCCACTTATTTGTAATAAACTGTTGCCAGAATTTTACGAAAATTGAAATGGTGGTGATGGCCACAGGATAAATGGCCAGTCACAGAGAGCTCTTGTTTTTTTTTATTCAGTATTCCTATAAAATAATATGTCAAATTCTGTTCCAAATTTAACTGCTGGAGATATGATGTTTCATGTATTGTTTCTTGATTCCTATGCTTGCGTGTATGTAAGTATGACAAAGAAGGTGAAACTGTATGGAAAACAGATTTCACAAATTGTAGATGAGCATCCTTGCATTAATCCGGTATCTTTGAACTTACTGTTGCAACATGTTGTTATTTACAGATGCTAATACTATTTGGTTTCACTGTTTATAAACTATGAAATGCGTTATTCCATCTTGCCATTATAATACGTATGTAGGAGCGTTTTTTTGATTAGTTGATGCTAAGGAATTAGTTAATGCTAAGGAATAAGGATACTGACGTTTATCCACCACCTCTATGCTGGTCCATTTCTCTTGCGATGATCAGGATGATGAACTCTATCCTCTAGTTCCTTTGCATCCCTGTCTGCCTGTGTCCCGCTCGCTTGTCACCACTTACACATTCATTTCCCAGCAGTGCTCATGTGCTGTGCTAAGCCCAACCCTTGGTTGGGACTCCTGAGCACTTGAGGCCTGCGAATAATCCTTATAAATATGGTAGACGAGTGACGTGGTGCATAATCTCTTGCTTTTACATGACTCTACTGGCTACTTGGTGTTAATTATTGGTAATAATTGAGTGAGTTCTTGTTTCTCATAAATAGGAAGGTTTTATACCTCTAGTGTAAACTATGCATCTTGTTTTATTGCTATTGGCTTTTACTAGACTGCTCACTCCATCAGTTTTATTATGACTAACCTCTAGAATTTGGAATAAATCCACCAACTATATTTGATAAAATAATCACAGTATTTTATTAACCAGATGCTTTTCATGCTAAGGGCTTTTGAAAGCTTTTAAAGCTATTTGGGGTAGCAGTTCAACAGTACTGTATTATTAAGCGTTTGGAGAACTGGGTCCCATAAACAGATTTACTGTAAAATAGTGGGCAGTAGCTATTGCCTTCTGTGAGCAGAAAGACATTTTTCTGTAAGTATTGGGGAAGCAGCTGCCTATCAAACTTTAGTGGCTTTGGGCTTTTTTGTGAGGTAAGACTGGACTGAGAGTCCGTAGCTTTGTACCCTATGGCAGCACATAAGTGCTCTAGCTGAATTTTCTGTATAAACCTGGTGTTTAACATAATTTCAGGGAAAGCAAAATATAGCACAAACTCTTTATGTTTTTTTTTTTGTAAAAGAATTCTGCTGAAGAAGATTACATTTCATGGCTTTCTGATTTAGCGTATTATTGTGAGGAAAAGAAGAGAAAATTAAGTCAATTTTATTAGTGGCTTTGTCTTATCTGATTCATCTGATGCTGCAACCTGGCTTTATCTGCTTTCCGTAAATACTCTCTTGAAATTCCTGCTCACCCATGTAGCAGTAATAAGGATTATGTAATAACTAGCTCCTGATAGTTCTTTCCAGTCTGAGCTGGATTTTCCTATGGAATGAGTCTGTAATTCAAAATCTGCTGTATCGCACAGTTTGCTTTTTCTTTCTCATGTTAATTATTAAAACACAACTGTAGGAAAAAAGCATCTCGCTTGAGAATGGCTTGCTATGTGGCATTTTAAACTAGTTGAGAAGCAGGAAAAGGTTTTCTTTAATTTTTTTTTACAGAGTGGAAATAGACATTAGAATTCCTAATATGACATGTGAAGTGACTTAGGAGAATGCTTAACACAATATCTATATTTATTTACACACCCTATATAGAGCAGAATAACCTAAAAAGCCTTTGAAAACAAAGGGAAATAAAAGAATGATGTGAAGCAGTTGTGCAGGGGTAGAATTTATCTGCTTGCTCCTTTAATCAGCTTGTCCATTTATACATTTCAAGAGTTTCTGGCAAGCTGGTTCTTGCATAACATGGGGTCCTTTTGTCACAGGAGTTAAGTTTGCATTTCAAAGCCGAGAGAGTGAGATGATGTAGAAGTGATTTGCTTGCATGTCGTCAGGAAAGGACTTACAGTTTTTGTCTTGCTGTCCATGCAGGCTTAGTTTAATCTCAAGGTCACTCATGGCTTATTCATGAATAAGAGTAGTTAAATTTTAAGAACATAGTTGTATGCTTTTGTGAAAGGACAGGGTAAAATAAAATGCAGTTTCTAGATTTTAATCATGTCAAGATTGCTGGAAAATGAGCACGTCTGCTAAAAGGCATTTTAAGGTGTCCATCAGAGTGCTGCTAGGACAGCGCTGCAGAGCGTAAAGAGACTAAAATGAGGTTGGTGAGTACAATAGCATTCTCTTAATTTTGACTCATGTTCACTGTGCTCATCAACTCTAGCACAGTTTTATGGCTCCTGAGTGTATTACAGAAAACACAAAAGAGATTGAAAGATACGCTGCAAGTAAGACCATCAAGTAAACGTTTTAGCAAAAAAAATGAGGTAAGTAGCACTGTATTGAACTTCCAACATACTTTCTGATAACATCCAGCTAAAAATATATAGTATATTTCGATTTAATTTTTTTATTTTTTATTTTATTATTGTTATTATTTTTACCTATTATAGGTAAACATTTAAGGTAAAAATCCTAGTTGGTTTCAGGTTGATGAATTCCTGTTTTACTCCAATGGAGGGGAAGAGTGTTCCTCAGACTTCACCTCAGATTGTTTTAAAGTCATACTGCCTTCTTGATTTTCATCTTTCAATATAATCTCTTTTTCTTCATTTAATTCTATTAGCATTATCTTATTTTTGCACCATGGTTGTCTTCAAATGGTTATATAATTTCCCACCCTATGTTGCAACAAATAACTGTTATGTTCTACAGAATCTTTGTCTATTAATAGATAACTCATGTAAGTCGCTGTGGCTGAAATCAAGATGTTCCTTCTCTTCTGAACAGAGATGTTGTGAGAGTTTTTAAGAGGCACAGACACTACTTGGGAGTTGTATAAAATTTGTGATTTTTTTCCACCATTCTTTGAAGAGAATCAGGGACACCTTGGCATTCCTTAGCACTGCAAAGCTCTTCCACCCAACATAGGGAGCTTTCCTTGCACTTTGGGGCCCAAAGGTGCAATATATAGAGCTGTATTACAATGCTATTAAAAAATGCATAGGCTACCAGGGTGTGTACAGAGCCCTAGGGAAATGTATAATCCTTACAAATTTGATGTTATAGATGGCATCTATCTCAACAGATCTTTCCTACCATTGCCGTGTAGAGTACTTTGACCTTAATAATAAGGCAAAGTGATTGTGGCAAACTTTTGTTTAAACGGTGCTAAAATGATCAAGAGAACGCTGAAAAGCCTCAAAGAAATATTGGCCCTTTCCCACAATTTATATTTTCAGATGCTAAAACTAGTTGTTGAGCAAATGCAAGGTGTCTATTTTAAGATACTGCATGTCAATAGCTGACTACAGATGGCTCCGTGAATCATAGTTAGAAGAAGGGAAATGTTAGACACTAAGATATTGTTGCTAAGAGATTTTTGTACACAGTATGCGAACATGTGCTGGTAAATTTGGGAGCAGTAGCAGCAGCATGCTCTTGGAGAAAAAAAACTCCGTGGTAAGGAAACTGTCTTCAAAGGACTATTTAAGGGAAAGTAACATTATTGTGCTTTGTTGTATCAAGAACTGATGAAGATGAAATTGTCTTTCAAGCAGATAATATACAGAAAACATCCAAAAGGTAAAGGTAATCCTGCTATCCAATGAACTAGAGAGCAGCGAGTGGAAGGAAAAAGAAAAAATAATATTTTTGGGGATTTAAAATAAGAATTTTTTTTTTAAAAAATAAAGGTGACTACTGGTATTTTGCCATCTACTGGACAATAGCACAAAGCCAGTTCCTTTGAAAATGCATATTATTAGACTTGTTTTACATTATATAATTAGAATGGTTAAGAATTATTTTCTATCAAGGAAATAAGCATACATTAAAACGCTGGGAGCAATTTTTAGCTATATGCT
>JAVCKT010016524.1:9282-20257 GCA_032273925.1 Rhynchotus rufescens
CTGCTTACGTACTAGATAATTGATAGATTTGGTGAAGATGTCTTCATGTAAGTATAATAAAAGCCTATTATCAGTTCAACAGCAGAAAACTGTTTTCATTCATCAAGAAAATAGCAGGTTCGACACTAGCTGCCTTTTTTAAGTGAAATATTGGACATATGCTATGAAAAAATTTCTTGCCATTGCAGAGAAGGATAGCACATTCAATCACTTTTTTAAAATTTAATTCCACTTCTCAATTCACTTGTCAACCTCTTTATAGTAAATTACATGATTACTATTAAAAAGCATACTTTGACTTGTTCCCGAAGTGATTTTTTTAAAAGTTTGAGCAAAATTCCTTCAACCATTTTGGATTTATGAGAAGATTAAAAAGTAATCCTCATTCCCTCAACTTCTGTGAACAACATAGCAAAAAAAGTCTAGTTATGTGTTTTTTTCTCTCTGCCCATGGGGATAATTCAAAAGTGGTTGAACTGCCAAACTTCAAACTTCTGTTATTGTTATTTAATATTAATATTCCTTTCCTATCTACGACTAAGTGCCCAATTTGACGAGCCACCAAAAAACACATTACATGTCAGTGCCTGCTTTGAAAAAGCTAGATATAACGGATGAGTGGAATTAAAGAAGAGTGAAGAATAAGGATTGTGACATGAGGGAGGAAAAGGAAATTTTAGTATCAGGTTCTAGTATCACCGGCATTACTCATTGCTTGCTCAGGGAAGTATATAACAAATGGAAGGTGCCCTGCTAAATTTAAAAATTAAATAGAATAAATGCATCAGACTGCTTTCCCCTGGGGAAGAAAACGAACACAAAATAGAAATGAAATCTCTTCCTAATGATACTGCTGCATAATTTTCTCTATTAGTTAGGTGTGAGAGTGATGAAGTCTCTATGCTTTTGAAATCATGATTTTCCCAGAAAGGACAAAGTAGGTGAAAGAGATAAGAGACGCCTGGAATAACTCACCCCTAAAAAGTAATGAAAAAGAGGAAAAGAGTCATCACTGAATGGAGTATGTCATTGAAAGTCTTTGGTATTTTTCTAAGAAGGGAATGGGGTGTGCAGTGTCCTGAACTGAGAGCTTTTATTTGCTGCACTAGTTCTCTAATGAGTGCTTGCAACCGACAGGCCCTCTAGAGGAAATCTGGGCTTGAACAACAGTATCTACACTTAAGACTCCTGCACAAACTGATAAAATTTGTGGTCTGAGAAAAGATGTTTCTTGAGCATCTCCTTGAGGGGTGCCAGGATAAACATCTGTGTTTAGTTTCTTGTCAGAAATTAGCAGCAGAAACGCCTCAGCGTTTTAATAAGTTTACAAAATCAACAAAACTTCATCAAAACTGAGAATATGAAAAAAAATACATTTGGAGTCCCATTTAAGCAAGCTGTTGTTTGTATTTTGGCCTTTCACCCACCTTTTGGAAAGGAAAGAGACAGCTTGTCCTGGCTCAGAGGGCCAAGGGCAAAGCAAGACAGATTTCTTCCCCACATTTTAGTATTGAGAATCAGGTGCAAGTGAGCCCACAGAGACCGTCTTTCCTTAGCCGTGATTTGTTTAAGCCATTTAGGAAGCAAGAGTCAAAAATGTGATAGTAGCTATCCATTACAAAACTGGCACTATGGATTAAGGCACGCATTGATTGTTCCAGGCTAAGGAGCCTTTCAACAGAGAGAATAAAACTGCTTTAAACACAGTTTAAAAATTGTTCCTCTGATCATAATGGCAGATTACTTTCAGATGTGATAGTGCAGTTTTATACTCACTGTAGATAGGATTCTTATTCTACGATGGACAATATATGCTATAATCCATCACCCTGGGTGAATCGATCACTTAAATTCACACCTTCTACTCACATCCTTTAAAGATTTTAGAGTAAGCATGAGAAAAATGTGTAGCAGAAGTTACATAGAAATGACAAGGACCACAATTTCACCTCATATGGCCCTCAGTCACCATGTTTTGCTACAGCTAGTACTAAGACTCAATAATTAATGTATAATACCAAGGCAAGCAATAAGAAGCTTTAGCCACAACTGATATAAGGCCCATGTAGGGACAAGAGAGTGTGTTACACACCAAGAAGCAGAGAAGAACTCTAGGCAAGCAGAGACTGGGTCTAATGCAGAGCAGCCATATCGCTCTGTGCTGCAGCTTGGACATACTTGGACATACTCAAGTGATAGCTGTGCTCTTCATTTTCTCTTTAAGCAACCTTTTGATGGCAATAATAGTGATGTCTGTGGCATCTGAGGTCTGCAATAAAGGCTCCCTCTTCTCCTTTCTCATGGTGAAGAGGAAGTAAGTAGCTACATTATCTCCTGCTGCCTAGATCTCTGACATAACCACCAAGTGATGGCAAGTCCAGCTCTACCTATGTGGCAGGCAAAGGAGAAGAAGGCAAGGTCCTTGGGCAGTACCTAGAGCTCCCTGAGGGCATCACTCTGGCTTCCAGGAGGCATTCTTTTTCTGCAGTATGTTAAAAAATAGAGATAATTCAGACAGGTACCACACTAGACAGTTCCAAACACTTTGGGACTATGGATTCCACCTAAGTCAACAGAAACAAGATGAATTAAGAGTGACTTTGCCTTTTTTTTTTAACTGATTTAATTAAATCATTTTTTATATTCTTCTTTAGTTACACAATGCATTTAGACCAACCTAACTTGATCTGGCAGTGCTAGCTTGTTCCCTTGGCCCTCTTCTTCTCCTCACACTTTCAGCCCAAATCCTCATTGTCAGAGGGGCAATATGATCAGATCTGCACATTTGAATTTTCAGAGCTGATAATATGAGTCTTTGAGAGTTAGCGGGATTTAAGTGTCCAAGTATCTAAGCTACTTTAACACTGTTGAATCCAACCAAATAAGCACCTTAATTTTTTCCCTTAAGCTCTTTGGGCTTTGATTTTCCCATTCCTGAAACCAGAGTTTTGAAATCGAGATTTATAGTGAGAGAAAATGTCAACTGCCTCCATTTAATAATTAGACATATTTTCTGATTAAATGAAACACAGAGATCTTTTCTACTTTCCCTAAATTGCTGTGAATCTTATCTGAGCAAGAGGTTTTGAGATCTTCACAGCTGCGAATCACTGTTTTAGCACCTTCTGCAAAGCTGAAGGGGGAAAAAAATCCCTCAGTACTTTCATTTTAAACCAACCTACATCATTTCCCTAAAAAGTTATTTAGGATGTAAAATTTTATCAAATCAAATTACCTCGGTCATCTTTTCAATGAAAGATAGTAAAATTGCCTTGTTAAAAGAGTGTTAATATTCTGATGAGAAATGATTACAGCCTATAGTTTTGCTAAAAACAGTTGAATAATTAAGCAGCAAACCAAAATCAGAAATAACAAGTGCTGGAATAAGTCCACCTTCTCCTTCCCAGTCCAGTGACTTTTGCAAGTGTTTTTATTAGACACATTTGTGCTATGAAAATAAAATGTAATTCTGCTTTAAAATGCACCTACAAGACACACAGGAGAGTCAGATCTCAGCTGGGTTCTAAATTTTCCAGACCACAGTTTTGCTGCATCAATATGAAGCATACTTTTTTATTATTATTTTAACATTCTGCATATTCAATTTATTCAGCTTTCTTAGAACCCTCACTCTCCCCTGACATCCTGGATTTGAGAAATAATCACTTTGTGGGCTTGCAGCACACAATTTCCTCTCATTTAAAATGCACACAAAAAGAGCAAGCTTAAATTCAAAAAAAAAAAAAAATAGAAACAAAGGAGAAATAGGGGGAGAAGCAAAGGCATTTTTACAGGATACTTCTTGAGCTGCAAATATTTATTCTTGGCACAGAATGTGTGCACACAGTGCAGTCACCTCCCACCATCAGCACCCAGTGTGTAGGGCAGAAACCAACACCCTGAAATCTCCTTGATAGGGAATACAGCAGAATTCAGTTTCAAGTGATCACCCCATGAGTATTCATTTGGGGTTTGAACTTGTAAGGTGCTGAGCACTCTGGCCTCAGTCCAGAAAATTATTTATCTCTGTGAAGAGCATCATTGACTCAAGATAAGCATACATTTCTGTGCTTTGCTGGATGCTGGTTAGATGGAGCAGCATTAGTTTCTGAGAGAATTTTTATTGTGTGGCTGATGAGAATGACCTTCAGTCATCACTAGCATGTTCACTATTTAGGGTCAGAAAGAGGATCAGAAAGGAAAGGCTTTCCCTGACTTCTGATTTCTACTGAAGGGGAAAAAAATCCACATTTTTTTTTTTTCTCTCTGAATGCTAGCAGATTTTAAGCAAAGAGAATACAGGTTTTGAACTGTCAGCTGCATGCTGACCTGTCTTGTCACCGAAATGCCTTGTACACATCTGTTTATCCTGGGGAGATAGAAATGTTATTTCTGTGTATATGTTAAATTGGGGACGTTCATTGTTTTAGGAATCTGTCCATGATGATTGCTCTGGATATAATAATCAAACCACTTAAAAATTCTTGTGTGCAGGCTTTCTTTCTCAGTAGGAAGCATTCACTGTCCGGTATAGTGATGCTTAATTGCAATCCACAGAACACAGAAGAGAGGAGAAGAGAGGCCACATGCAGTCCCTGGAGTCTTCTCTGTATGGTACAATTAAGTTCCTCCATGCATCTGTCTTTTTTTTTTTTTCCCCTTTCTTATGTCCTTTCCAGGCGAAATCATTTTTCCTCAGGGATGTTTTACATTTTGTTTTATTTTACTTGTCTGAAGTAGAATATACTCAATAATGAAAAGTCATTATTGAGCATTGTATAAAATATGAGATGTTTATTTATTTATTTATTATATTTAGAGACAAGTTTCTACTGAAGCTAAAATAAGTCTATTCACTTGCAACAAAACTAAAATCTATATATTTCTGAGGCAAAGGTACCATCAGTGCTAATATTAAATCACTGAATAGAAAAATAACATGGCACAGACCCAGAGAAAGAGATGTTTATAGTCTTTTAAAGTGACCACAGTAAAAACTGAACAATGTAACACTCATGTGGTACTTAATTTGGGGAAAATACAACAATGACTTTCCTTATTCACTTTTTTATCTTTCTATCTATGATTTATATATAATATTATATTTTACTAGAATGCCAGTGGAGACGGAAATGCTGTTGCTAATGTAGAGGCTGTAAAGCCATCAGAGGAGCTTTAAGCAAATGTTATCTGTTTTACTGAAGAAATCAATTACGCACAGATTGCTTAAACCAGTGACAAGCATAGTAAGGAGTAAAATCTGTTAAGCAGAAAAGTTACAGCCATCAGCATGTGCAGATTTATGTGATACATGAATATAACTGATTGAGAATTTTAGCTC
The DNA here is from genome assembly GCA_032273925.1 of Rhynchotus rufescens. Lineage (NCBI taxonomy): Eukaryota > Metazoa > Chordata > Aves > Tinamiformes > Tinamidae > Rhynchotus > Rhynchotus rufescens. The sequence goes on from JAVCKT010016524.1 coordinate 14,624, forward strand.
AGAAAAATAAAGGAAAAAGAGAAAAATAAAAGAAATAAATTCCATGAAAAAAGCTACGTCCTAGTATTTATCTCTATAACTGATGCATCTGCAAGGCTCCTCCTTTCTACATCGCTTCTCTCCGTGGCATGGAGAAGAACTGGCCAGGACTCCATCTCCTAGAAGACGGGCATTTTTTTAGGGGTCCTGGTCTTGGCATTGGTCAGCAATTAATGATCTGTCAAAGAAAATTTCAGAAATCTCTCTGAAATATTTATGCTCTGCCATTTGGGCATGTTGCCTCAGCTAAGTAAAAGTTTTAATAAAGCTACGGTCTCTGCATTTAATCATATTATCATTTCATTGTTTCTGGATACAAAACAATTTCTTCTTATTCTAAAAGAATGATTTATAAGATGATATGCATGTTAGCACATATTAACAATTACAACAAAGCACGAATTGAAATTACTTGCCAAAGAATCATTTATCTTTTACTCAGAGCAGAGTGTTTTCATGTGGTTGTGTTGGATGAGGCCACTTTGTATCCATATTTTAATTTTTAAGGAACGAGAAGCTGACATTTCTAGCACTTGTGTGAAAGCTGTGTCAAAATGGACACTCAGAGGTACTGAGAAAATAGCTACTGCTCCTGAAAGAATTGGCTTTAATGACTCATAAGAAAAAAAATATATAGTCAAAATACTTTGATGAAAAAAATCCCTAGTCAGATCCCTAGCCTCTGTCTTGGCTTTTGCACGGCTGATACCCAGAGCATTAAACATCCTTACAGAGAATATCACTGTTCAAAAGGACTGTCAAGACTGTTAATTACTCAGGTGGAGTTAGCATACAGCTCATTAAACCATGTCAAAACTTTCAGTCCTTCTCCGCTGTATTAGTCCCTTTAGGGCCTCTCACATCAGGATAATTTGATTCTTAAAAATACATTAATTCAATTCATACATTACACCAACAAATTATTCTACTTCCTTTGTAAAACAGGTCAGATCCAACCAGAACCACTCTTGCAGCGGAGACAGTTTCTGTAATTAATCTGCAGTGGGTGTGCCGGGCGCCCGCCAGGCGTCTTTGCAAGTGCTCCGTGGGTAACGCTTAAATTGCAGCCATCGTCAGGCATTTAGGAGAAGTCTCTTTCATGCAAAATTGTAAAATTTTGTGGAATTGCAAAAATGTTACATTACTTGTACTCAAGGCTTATTACAATCGCATCATGTATGCCAAAGACCATAGCTGGAACATTGTGTATGTAGGTTAATGCATTACTTTAATTTTACTCTATAGCTGTATAAGTTCTTTGCAGGTGATCAAAGATCAGGTTTTCCCTCCAAGGGCAAAAACTATCAAGTCTTTTCCTTTAGCAAAAAGGTACTTCTAGAGTCATTTAAAAAGAATTCACACAAATTCTCATACGGTGTTGCATGGTTTAGAAACCTATATCCCATTATCAGAGGTGTTCCTGGTGCTCAGAAACCTCAAATGCATGTAATTAGAGCAGGCTTTTCAGGAACACCTCATGCCCGGCCCCTGCAGGAGGAGCTCCAGGTGTTTACATGGGAGTTTATAACTCCCCGTGCAGGTGGTTCATCAGGCAGGAACTGGGGCTTCAGATCACTATAGACCCTGAAGGGTCAAGTTCCTTTTTAAGAACCTTAAGGGAGTTTAAAACTTCTGCCTTGAAGAAATGTGTCAGAAGTGTCCACATATGAAATGTTGGCTAGGTTTAATTACAATTTTTATTCTTAGTTCGAGGAAAGCTCATTTGAACTGCCTAGTAAACCCGCTGAGATTGGTTTTCTTCTAATATCAACAAACTAAAGTATAAAATTCTGTAACTTAGTCAAGCCAGTGTGTTCACAATGTTTTATAATACTACACTTCGTAATCAAAAATAATTATGACAGATTTAGAGATGCATGAATCTTTCATCCTGAATAAAATCACATTTGGATACAGTTTATTAAAATCTCTCTTTTTTTTTTTTAATCTCAATTAACTAAAAGAATTAGGCTTTTTATCACCTCAACATACTGAATAGAAACTTAGGAATCTGACAGTGAAATAATGCTTTGCAGGAGAACCTGGGCTAATGGAAGACAGGCTGCAAATTTTAGATCAAGGACATGATTTTTCTCATTAGATTTAGTTACTCCAATTGGCATTAGCAGAAAATCATTGCATGGGATGTCTAACGAGATCAACCCAAAGTTTATAAGATCTGTGTACTGGGGAGTAATCATTTACTACTGAAAAAGCCTTAACTCTCTTAAACACATTTCTAAAATGACACTTCTATAGTGGTTTTCAGCTCTTGATGAATGAAAGCCATCATCCTGGCTTTAAAGTCTAGTTTGTTGTTTTAAAAATGTGCACTCCGTGGGAGCCAAATGCTCATTTTTACTCTGCTTTGCAGTAGAAAAATATTCAGAACAAAACACAGAGGACAATTAAGCATGCAGAACCCTTTCTCCTCCAGAATTCACGCCTAGACAAAACTACAATAATCTTCAGATTTATCACACCCGACCTCCAAGTGTGATAATGTATCTTTAAAATATGAACTGCAAGCTAAAATATTAAACATGTGTTTCCTCATCCTATGGCATAAGTGCTGAAATGTCACACACTATTGGGGAAAATGACCCGTAAGTGTTTTTTTTCCTCCTACTGGAGCAGTTAGTGTGGCGTGCAGTGAACCAAATCAGCAGTGTGATTCAAGCTGTCTCTGCAGCGTCATGGTGAAAGAAAGGATAAACTATAAAAACTACCCTCCTACAGCTCTTAGTTCTTGCTTCCCACACTTTAACATCTTCTGTCACCCCTGGCGCTGTTACTGACCCATGCTAAGCTAAACTAAAGGATGATAAGTTTGCTGCCTTTGCCCTTGTCCTAAGGGGCTGCACATTATCCTATCAAGCATCAGAAGCCATTTCTGTGGGATATTTGTCAACCTACGAAGTCCTTTTAGAACAAATGAAATGGGCAGCGAATTACAAAAATGTCATTCTCTAAAGGAAATGGATGAAGGCTTTTGTTCTCCGGTAATAAATAGATGCCATAGGCTTATAACACTATTTTTGAATTACATTTGACAGGGTTACTATTTCCAGTTCATTAAGGAAACAGCTTGAAAACTATTTTTTCATATGCCTTTAAAAATAATGTTTTCCCAGTAATATATATAAGCAGTAGCTCATATAACATTAACTTGAACATCAGGATTCATTTCAAGGTACTTGTATTAGTGATTACTACATGCAAAATGGAAAGCTTTAAGTGTATATATTTTCAGCACATAGAGATGATTCTTTAGTTGGTAGGTAATGAGCATATATGCAACAATGCATTTCCCTAATTTCCTCAATATTAAAAAATATTTTTAAATGGTTTCTAATGTTATGCTTTTGCAGATCATTTTTTTTCAAGACATAGTCTTATGGAACTTCATGATATATATACCATAGGCTAAGGTCAGGCAAAGGAATAATAACTCACTTCCTTAAATGAATGCTACCAAGTAAATCTTCTATGTTTAAAAGCAGTAAACAGAGGTCAGGATGACACTCTCCCAGGCTTGAGAATAAAGACCATGTGTGAATATTCACTAAGAATTACAGCTGATTCTCTGGGTGACAAAATGTTTGCTAGAGTATGTCCATGATTAAAAAAAAAAACATTGCTATATGTTTGATTGTGTATTTTAAATTTTATGAAAAACTAAACTATAATACACATGTAGAAATACATTCATAGATACCATTGTTGTTTTCCCTTGCCTTTAAGCATTGTGTTAAAATGCTTTGTAGAGGATCATTAAATATCTTTGCATATTGAAAGTTCTTTCTGAAGACGCTAACTGGCTGCAGAAATAAGTAATGTATGATATATTCATAGTAGTGAACTTCTCTGCCATGTCACTCACAGCATTTAATGTGTAAGATATATTTCTCTCATCAGCCACAAATCAATTATTAAGAGAATATTTTATTTACATCAAAGTGCTATAATATTTCTAATGTTTACAGCTTACTTTTCCCTGCAAAATAATCTTTCAAGTACTGTATTGCTGGCACTAGTTATTGTTGATTGCAAGTGAACATTTTGTTAATAAGAAGAGCTCAGAATTGATTTTGAAGGAAAATAAATCAGTACGCCAGACCATTAGCTGGTCCTTTGCTTTGTAACTATTTCACTAATTCCAGACTAATTATAATCAGATCTTTATTAGGAAGATTTTTTTTTTTCACTAAATATATGCTGGCCAGGATCAAATATAGGGTGAACAATGAAGAACGTATTGATAAATACACTCCTTTATTGTAGTGTATTTTTCAAGATACACACCAATGCACATTCCAGATTAGACTCCTTCTCTTAGTTATCATTAGTCAGGCAGAGACAACTAAACTTTAAGACAAATAGCTCCTTGGAGTCCAGCACATTCCCTTGTCTCCCACCCTTTCTCTCTGCTCTAGATCTGGTTTCTTTTATGTGTGTCCTACCATCCTTCAGTGAACTCAGACCCTTTTGAGGTCTGAGACAGACAAATGTGCTGGACCTTGCCAATATATATTTCCATGGGCACAGGCTGGGGGTCTTCCTCTATTCCCTTAGCTGAACCTTCCTTTACCCTTCGAAAATGCTCCCTTCACCCCATCTTGGCGAGTGAGTAGCCTGCATTTAATAAAAGATGATTTTATAATTTTAATTATCTTCTGGGTTTGGAGAAGGTTCTCAGCACAAAATTCTGAAATTGTCTCTTCCTTCCTCTAAGCATCCAACAGAAAAAGGTTTAGAGATGATCATCACACTTAAGGGACCTTCAACCACCCTGTTTCTCTCATGGCTCCTGAAGGAGCTGGACTTCTGGCAAGCAGCACAGCCTTCTGGCAAGAAGCACCAAGAAAGGGAACCTGCTCTGGACGACAATCTGGCTGCTCGCATGTAGGACTAGTTGACTTTTATCGGATCTTTTTATGAACTGGAGAAAAATTAAAGCAACTGGAATTATTCATTGTTTTAGGCTGAATATTTTGTTAATGTTAAAGCTCATTAAAGGCAGAACTTCAGAATGCCCTGATCCTGCTTTCCTGAAGCACTGGACTTTCTACAGCTTCTACGGATTTAAGGATAGGTACCAACTCTATTCGTCTCTGAAAGCCAGACCCATTTACTGGGATTTAGCTGCCAGAAAGGTGTTCTAGCAGCTGACTTTAATATGCTCAGTTTTGAAAAATCTGCCTTCGATGTTTTAGCATTCATCACTGCCTGCTCTAAACAGTTTGGGGATATCACTGTGTGCCGTTGAACAGCTGCTGCATTTCACTCCAGGCATGGATGAAGTGATCACCATATAGTTTCTCATACCAATTTGCTAGGTTTGCGTAGCACACTGGGACCCTTTACATGAAAGGGACTCTATTGCTGTTAGATTGTTATTACACTTAAACCTGTGGTAAGAGGCGCAGACTAACCTTTATCACTTGTCCTAACCCTCAGTAAAATTTCGCTGTCTGTGAAAGTTCCCTTGTATTCGTTACACTATGTTATATGGCTACCTGTTGTAATGGCCAGAATAATATTGGTCCCTTTGGTGGCTGATAAGAGGGTTTCTCTTTTGATAGTACATAAAAC
>JAVCKT010016534.1:0-20812 GCA_032273925.1 Rhynchotus rufescens
AAAACATAGATATGGACTATATATAGTTAATTAATTGCAGCACACTACAAAAAGGAGGAGGAGAAGAGGCAAGGAGATATATTCCTCATAGCTGGACAGCTAAAAACAACCCTTTCATTTGCACAAAATCACAGGCGAAAGAGATGAATTAAGCATGCACTGTAAAAAAGTTCAACCCTGGCAAACACCACTTCTCAGAAACCTGGATCTTACTAAATCCACATCTAGACAAAGCCAGTGTGAAATACTACGAGAAAACAACTTCCCCTTGCTGGTCAGGCAACAGGACACACCAGTCGCTTGAGCTCTAGGATGGTAATTACAAAACCTCCAGCTTTTCGCATTCTCCTCCAGGGCTTTTCTGCCCAATAGCTACATCTCCCGATAGCCACCTGCTCCCAGGCCCTTGCCCAGCCAGCCTGCCCACTGCGAGCTGGCAACCCTGGCAAGCAGCAAAACTCCATGGGCCACACGTAAATCTGATCGGGACTCTAGAGATTAATAATTTAATGGCAGTTTTCAGTCTTTCATGTTGCCATTTGATACACTGCGGCATCAAGGAGAAAGGCTCAGTGTGCTCTCTGAAACTTGGCACTATTTGATATCTTACCTACAGGATGAGTAAAATGACATGGCAGCTCATGTCCTACACACTGGACAAATAGTGTCACTTTTCAGTTGAAACCTTCTTACTGATTTACATCCTTGTGTCTGTTAAAGAAAGCACAAGGGATAAGCCGAGCAATTGCAAAGAAGTGCACACTGCTGAAATACAGCCACCCTACTGACAAAGCTTCAAGACTTCTGTATTCGTGTTTCTGCAATTCCTGATTCTTTTTCCCAAAGGATCTTAAAAAAGAAGAAAGAGAGAGAGAGATTTCACTCTGGAGAAATGAAATGCCTCACTTCACTGAGCCTTTTTACTAAACTTCATTATGTCAGGTAGATCATGCGTGTTTAAAACCTTAATTCTCTGGATTATGACTCTTAAACGTTACAGACGCTTCAGATAATGTATCCCTGCAGAAAAACGTTACGCCTCAGAGCATGAGGCTGCCTTTCACAGCAGCAGCTGGAGCAGATATTTTCTATCCAGGTGCAGTGCCTGGAGCAGGAGAACTATAGGGCTACTGCCTTTAATATTTGTACAAAATATTTCCAGGATTTAAGACAATCAACTTGCGCTAATTACTGCCAAATTGAACTTCCTATCTCAGTAGGAAATTCAGCTTTATTTCAAATCTACAAACTGCTGAAGACTACAGAAAAGAGGACATTAAGCTTTTGTAAATCACAGCAAAATTTCTATTCAAACTGGGCTGACACTGAAAGCTGTAAAGACACCTTAAAATATTTGCATGATCCTGCCCACAACCCATCCTTCCATTATAACTTTCCTTTGCTGTAAAACAGATCTAAGGGGTCTGGAGACTGTCGTGCCGGAGCTTTGCAGCCACATACATCTTGTGAGCTGTCAAACATACACAGTGAGGAACCTCTCTCCCTAAGATCCAACAATAGAGAAAAAAATGCAGTAATGTCTCCAAAAGTAACACAGCTGGCACTGGGAGATGCAATAGAAATTGTGCTAGCACATCTGAACTGAACCTTAACATCATTATTACTTATTATTTCATATTAAAAGTACTTTATTAAGGTTGCATTAAGGTTCAATGGGTGACTGTTTACAAAGCTAAGTAGAAGGTATCAGGCAGTGATGCCAGCTACACATGTCATAACTTCAAAGTAATTCGACTTGGTCGACCTTTCCTCAAAATCAGTGCATGGAACAAGTCGCAGGTTTCACAGCTGCTGTGAGATGGCTTTGACTTAACACCTGTGCACACTTGCTACTGCTACCCTAAGGCCCTCCCATTTCTAAATACAAATGATACTTCATGAATATCATTCCCCATCAGTCACACAATACATTTGTGAGCGCCAGTCTCCATGAAGAATAAAGCTTAGAGTAAGTTTTACATTTAAGAATACAGACGGCTTTCTGCTGTGTGAAGGAAGAATTATCCTGCTAAATGTAATTCCTGCCTGTGGGATTTGCCGGGTGCCCCTTAGGGCTGGAGAGGGCAATGGGATTGTGAGCACTTCACATCTTACAGGATCAGGACGTAACTACTGTCTAAATTCGACCAGGTTAATGCTATAAGGGCAGGAATAAATGCTAGCCTGTGCCAGATCCCCAACTACAAATAGAGCATTAGATTTAGTATCTAAAGGTGTCGGATTTAGTTTTTATATATATAAAAACAGATTTTCACTTTTATATCTCAGACAAGTGCCTAAGAAGTGTCATATGAAGATACAACTAGGTGTCAGGGTGAAGCTTTTGTTTCTACAACTGCATTATTCAGAGCTTAGTAAAGACGGAGGGTTGTGCAGAACTACCTGCTCCTGCTGGGAGATACTGAAACCGCTCAGCACTGGAAACACCCAATAAACAGAGAACTCCCTTCCTCTTGCACTGACAACAAGCATTGCAAAATTAGAGGAGGGCATCAGTATGAAATCTTTTAATAGGTGTACTGTAAGTATTTTTACATGGCTTCTAGGATTATTTTTAATTGCTAGTTTTACACTACAAAAGCTAATAAATGCTCTAGGTTTCTCTGAGCAAAAGCAGTATTATCATTTTCAGTAGCTTATTTTGCAGCTTAAGTTTCCAGCAGCCTAGATCAGACACGGTGCCAGGATAATTTCCTGTTGCTTTTCTCTCTTATTTCAACAGTTTAACATTTCAAAGATGATGACAGACGCTTTTTACAGTAAGAAGTTTGATTTTACGCACATGAGCAGCTGTCATTTGTTTAGAAAACTAGACCACACTGAATTGCCTCTCCCTTTCTCCTCCAAGTGTGAGGAAGAGCTGGGCTTATTCAGCTTCCTTTTTCACCTGGCTATCTGCTTCACCGCTCTGCTGCTACGTGGCCTCTAGCCTTGCTTCACAAACCTGAACAGCTTTAAGAGAGCAAAGCCCCCATTACAGAAATGCTTCCTCACATCCATCCACCCACTAAGACCCCTGGGGACAGAAATATCAAACTCTCAGAAGTTGTTCTGTTCTGCCACAGAGCTGACAATCGCACTGCAAAGATTTCCTGGGGAGCGCTAAGCCTTGTCATAAAATTCAGAAATTCCTTTACAGCCCTGTGGTCCTGCTGTTTTGATTCCGCTTGCTGCTAACACAGAGTAGTTCTTAAGAAATGAACAGTAGAGAAAGGAGATTGACTTTAAAAAGTGTACAGGGGGGCCAGAAAAAAATCTCTTATTTTTCTGCTTTGAAGTTCACTCCTGGAAACAGTGAGATCAACAACAACGACCTAATACAGAAAGCTCTGAAGTAGCATTAGAAAACAAAATAACAACAACACCCTCCCCATCATTGACTGAATATATATGAATTTGCTTTATAAAAAGTCAGCGATCAGATTTTTAAGGAAAAATATAGCAGAGTAGCCGGCTACTGGCACCTGTGGTACAGATGAAGTGAATTATCTGCGTGACAAATGTGCCAAGTTTGGACAGAGTTAAGGCTATCTAGACATTTTGGTTTCAAAGAACTATTCATTAATGCAATGAATTAAGGTATATCTCAGCACTAAATATTGCAATCTCATGGCTTACGTAACGAACCACAGGCTGAGACAGAGGAATAGTAAAACATTTGTTTTCTCCTGGGGAGATTAATGCAGATAAATCCTGCTGTGTTCAAGTTTTATAAAAAGGAGAAGCAGCATTAGAAATGTCAGCACCACATTCAGGGTACAGTTACCTGCTCCAGAGAGTTTCACTGGGAGAAAAGTAAAATGACCCCACAGAAGCTGTTTTTCCTTTGAAAAATAACTAATGTTGTCATATGGCTTCTCTGTGCAGTAAAGCATCATTCCTCATTTATCAGAGCTGTGTTGCAGAAACATTTAGAACATGAATCAGTAAGTCAGAGAAAGTCTTTTTATAGATCCTTAAATCTAGGAATCCTGCTGACTCTGCAGCTTGCAAGTCTCCTGCTGCGAGAAAGAAAATGCAGAGCTGAAGCTGGAACAAAGTTTGTTAGTCATTGGTAGGTCATTCAATGAAAAAAATATGGGAGTCAACCCTGCAAAGGTGCAGCATATTCAGCCAACAGAAATCAAACAATTTAGTTTGCCTGTTTCTTGGAATTTTGATCTTCATTTTGAAATGCTGTTCTGTTCCAAACTGATGTGCACTTGTATTAAAAATAAACACAAAAATCTGGGAACATTCAATTCCGTTTGATTAAATATTTTCATGATTTTACATTGCATTAAAAATCATTCTTGTGGGCCAAGTCACAAGATTTTTTCTCTAGGATTTTTCCAACCAGACAATGAACCAGCTGCTCACATCAGCAGGAACAGATGCAACCGAGATAGGGACAGAGCATCCTCCTGGATATTCCCATAGCATAAGAACTGGTGCTTGTGCTAAATGAGCAGAAGTACCAGAGCCCTTCTGGTCAGACTATGCTTAGACATTACTATTAAATGAGTATCTTGCAAGCGGCTCAGCCTATTTTCAGAGTTTCTTCTAAATAATGATATTAAATCAATACATAAACAAGTCCAAGCAATGTTAGCACTGTAGCAGGAACTAAGCTCAGTTCCTGAAGCCACAGCTTTATTGGTCCACAGTGTAATCCTAACCTGGCAGTTTTATTAGCAAATATTTCATGTCCTATTTTACACATGTCCTATTTACTTCCTATTATTTCTAGGTATTACATTCTGTATAAAAAGCAATGCAATGTGCAACACACTTCAGGCCAAAGTTCCTGTTAGTCAATAAGGGAAACAAAAATACGTTATTTCAGCTTTGTAATGGAGTTTGTGACTCACTGAACAGGTAATTCTCAGAGGACACATTTCAAAGTGTTGATACATTGTAAAGTAAAAATACAGGCTGAAAACCAGCCCTCATTACAAATTTACAGCTAATTTACTAGCAGCATTAGAATAACTAGAATTAGACAGAAATTGATGATCTAACATGGAAATTCAACTGTCTGCATAAAATAGCACATTGCTAGGATAAGGCGAACAGGCTCTCTGCTCTCCTGTACGCTGCACTGTAAAAGAAAAACAGCAATAAATAGAGAAGGCAGGAGGAGAATCCTAAGGCCATGGAAGGGACACGCAGAACTGAAATGAAACTCTTGCAGCCCTCTGCGCAGCATCACACCTCCCTAGAAGTGCCTGACCTGGGAGAAGAAAGGTAGCAGCTTTGCAAAGCAAGATACAGCCCTCCTTACCAAGCAAATCCATCTGAACAGGCTGCTAAATTTTGCACTTGTAGGAGCAGCCTTAACCTTTACCCTGGGGCATCTACTGCCCTCGGAGAAGCAAAGCACAGACACAAGGGAGGCAAATGACAGGCTGGGCACTCTGAGGGTGGGTGTCACAAGGTGGGATTGGGGAGCAGGGCAGACTCTCAGCCCAGGCTTGTTTTCACTCTGAACAGAGAGGACAATTCTTAAATCAACAAATAATCCTCCCACTTGGGGACTAGAGTGACCCTCTTCAGTAGAGCCCAACAAATTCTGTGAACTGACTTTTCTCATAACAAGAATGCATATTATATATTTGAATATAAGCCCTGGAACACACAAATGTCATACAAAACTGGCAGATTTTGTATTTTTTTATTCTGGTCTATATACTGCTAAGGTGATTACATAAATTCGTTTAATGTTAATCTAGGAATTACTAGGAATGGTCTCATGCTAAAAGCTCTTTTCTTAATACTACCAAAGCCTTATTAGCAAACCTTGCAAAGCAAAAACTTCTTTTTGTAGCTCCTGCAGTACCTGCAACAACTCAAAGTCACCTATAATTTGTTGTTGTGGTAATGCCTAATATTTCTCATTAGCCTTAAGTAGCGAGCTAGAAACAGGCATAAACCAATCAGGCCTGGTAATAGGTGTTCTAAGTTAGGTAGCTGCAATCACAAAAGCTGCTATTTTGTCCTTGATCTTTCTCTCGTGCATGGGAAAAAGAAAGAGTTGTGCAGCCATTGATTCAGAAATAAACATGCAAACACCTTGTACCAAAACCTGAACGTGCTCATACACGCTACATGTTTATCTGCACTTATTGTCAAAAGCAAATTCTGCATTGAAAACAAGCTGCTATTTCTGCTACCAATCACTAATTCCCCAAGCACTCTCTATATGGAAGCCAACATGAATGTTTTTAAATTTGCAACCAGGTGTTGAGAGGTTGGGTTTTGTTTTTTTTCCTAAGAGAAATTCACTACAGCCCCATGTATTGCCATGATGCTTGCAGAATACAGAAATAAACCAAAGTCCTGATCCACAAATAAACCATGAAGCTGGTGATATTCTCTCTCAACTATTTTTTTTTTTTTTTGCCTATGACAGTGCTGCTTATAGAAGTAAAATGTCAGCATCGGACCTGGAATTCGAACAAGTCCTGGGGGAAAACAAAGTCCATAACAAAAACACCTCTTTGGAAAAATACAACAGCCTCAGCAGACCTACAGGGAATTATGCCTCCATTTGTGAGAGCGCGGGCATATGAAAGACAGTTTTGTTTTTCTTTTTTACCCCCAGATCTTTCAGACGGTCACATTTGAAAGGGGACGGCCTCTCACGTACCGGGAAGTGAGAATGAGTTTTTACTTCACTGTAGCTAATCTCTTCAGTCACTGACACTGTTAGAGAGCAAAGAAAGCCATTCTACAAATGAAATGAGAGAGGCCACGTGCACACCAGAAGCACGGCTGACCAGAGCACGCTGCAGTTCCAAAAGGAGCGTGTAAAAACAGCTCCAAGCTGCCTTTTCACTTTGCTGGTGTTGAATTGGCTGCTTGAATTGTATACCGTGCTGCTCATGACGCCAAGGGCACTGCATGCTAAGGAGTGACGAGGGCCCGCGTTGGGCGCGCTCTCCGTGCGGCCTTCATGGCTCACACGCAGCTCCAGCAGCGTTTCCAGCAGCTCGGGCACAGCCCTGGTGACACCGGCGCTGTGACTCTCCGAGGCATTTTCCATAGTTACAGGTAACTCCGTCCTGACTCTGGCCACGCACTGGGTACCTCGCGCCAAGGCCACAGGCTGCCGCCCGCCTGGAAATCCCCATTCCCTCATCTGAGCCGGATGCTTTCAGATACCTTGGGACCTACCCAACTCCACACACATTTTCCAGTTTACTTTTCTACTAATGGGCCTGCCTGTGTAAGGAAGGATGATTCAATTCATTGTCTTTACAAATGCACCACTTTAATGAGTTAATAAGTGTGTTTCTTAGGGTTTGAGGTTTTGGCAGCTGCTCTCGGGTGTTATGCCATCTCAGAGCTCTGCTGCAGCAAACTTGGGGTTGAAACACATGTCATTGGGCCTCTCACTGCTCTCACCATCTGTGGCAGCTTCATCCTTCCTCAATTTTGTTCATGCTATCTGGGCTGAAAAAATATCTTCCAATCCTTGCCAGTCTAAGCATATGCCTAAGATCTGAGCTGGCAATGCCATCGTGCACATCACTGCACCAGGGTTTGTATTAATGAGACATGTCCAAAAGCTTAATGAAAAAGAGTCAAGGCAGGATCAAGACTGCCTCATTTACAAGCTTTGCAGATGGAAAGAGGGTGACAATGTGTTTCAGTGAATATAAAGTTATGCATATATATATATATATTTATATATAATGCTTGCTGATAGACAGACTTCTAGATTGTTGGAGCATTGTCATTAGGAAAGATATCTCCAAGACCACTCAGCTTCCTTCCTGAGCCCTCCAGGGGACAATACAGTCATTCCTGGCTCGGCTATGCCAAAGGCAAATGCATTTTTCCTTTCCTGTGCTGGTTCTGCTGCTCTGCCCAGAAAGAAGAGAGAAGCCAAGATTCATATATTCAACACTCCAGAACTTAATCACAAATAAAATCCCCTATGCTGAGGCCTTGCACATACCTCAGGTAGTGCTGAGGTGATAGGAATACAGCTACTCCCTTCCCCGTGGGTGTCAGCAAGATGCCAGTCTGTTCCTCAGCGCACAGAGCAGTCTGCCTTGGCCCCTCTCCCCGGCTCTAGCTGCCGGAGTCTCTGATAACAAGCACGGATATTGAGCTGTCTGCAGGCACTTCAGAAAGAGGGTAACTCATCTCTACTTTGTCTCTCGCTTGATCAAGATTTATCTTGATGTCCAAGAACAAGCCATTTCTAAATGAATCTGCTCTTGTGGAAGGGTACACAAGCCGTGCACTGCACTGCTCTACAAGATTAATGCAGATCATTTTTTTCCCCAGCACCTCTGAAGAGAAATGATTGTGACAATAGCTGTGGCACAGCTTAACCTCCAAAGCTTTAGGTTACTGGACTTGAACTACTGGGGAAATTTAGTTTAGCCTCGACTGCCCAGAACAGTGCAGCTTGCCTGAAGTGCACAGGGCAGCGCTGGGTTTGACAGCCCAGCTGAGGCAGCAGAATTAGCACTGATTAGAGCTGCACTGTATCCAAAGGGTTGTCTATGCACCAAAAAGTCAATTTTTAAATACAAACAGTAGCATTTGCACCCCAAAACATTTAGCATTAAAGAAGCTTCAGAGCAATAATTGCTGATATAAAAAATAACAATAATAATATATACCTACAAAATGATCCTACCTAAGAGGTTTTGAGAACTAAGAACAACAATCTATACAGATTTTGGTCTTTATCAGCTTCTTTCTGTACCTGGTTCCAGATTTCATGTCTTACGTACTTAAGAAATCGTATTATATCAAAGTACTGCCTTATCAGTAAAACCAGGCTCATTTAAAAAGCTTGTTACCAAACACATGAACTTCCTATCTTTTAATTATACTGCAGACAAATGAGCAGAAATTAACTGAAATCTGAAAAACTGCTAAACTACAAAAAATGAAAGGCTGTAGACCTTCCTTTTGTGAAGAATTTGTCAACCTCAACACATCTGTGGGCTGTGACAAACAGTACACTTCTCAAGATTATTCTGTAACACAAAAGCATAATTTTAGAAAAAAAGTATCGAGTGAATGAGTAACTAGACTATTTCAGCTTTTCTTTGAATGAATTTTATAGATGTTTTGTGCCTTCAGGTACTCAAAAATTAGTAAGGATGTAGAAAAATAAACTTATAGGAAAATAGCCGTTTTACTGCCTTACCATAACTTGGTATAGGAGAGGCTGAAAGTCTGTTTAAACAAAACAACACAAAGCAAATCTGATATCAATGATGTGCTGACTCCAGGAAATACAGATACTGATTTCAGCATCTTGCAACATACGCCTAATGCCCAACTCTTTCGCTGGTGTAAAGCTAGAATAAATCCACTGCAGCCAGAATTGTACATGGCACTTGTACAAACACCCCAAGGAGTGTGTTTATACAATGGTAACTGATACGGGCTACTATGCCAAAGATTTTCTGGAACACAAAAAATAGAATAATGTTTTAATTGTCCAAGATACAGCTAAGTCTCTGTTTAGGGCTAGAAGCAATCATCTAATACTATATTTTTCATCTGCACCTATATTTTTCACCTTTGTAATTATATCATCTTTGCAGTATTAGAATAGGAAGGTTAATTCCCCACACTAGAAGTATACACAGGAAAATTAAGAACACTTAAGAATACTTCATTTATAAGAATGTGCTTCCTGAGAGAATCTAAACTGTGTGATAAACAAGGGGCTAAACGAAGGGATAGCAGCATAATCCTCTCTAAATGGGTTTATATGCTGTTAATGCTGCTTTTGCAGCATTACTAAGTTCAAGACTTCAGATGAGTTCATTCCAAAGCAGGAGCTAAGTGCAGAGGCCACCTCCGGGTCAGGGAGTGCAGGGTGTTCTGCAGAACATGCTGCTCTTTCACTGCCTCATCCACTCCTGCTACTGCCTGGAAAATGGCAATCTGCTATTTTTAGGGAATAAAAATGGGAGGAAGCGGGGGGAATCCTACTACTTTGGACCAAAATAAGCTTTATTCTGGAAAGTAAATATAATATACTAAGATTCAAATCTATGTAAACAAAAAGCACATGGGACATAAGAGACACAATGACGAGTTTTGAGTCAAGGGCAAAGCTCAGGCCCTTTTCTTACCCCAGTGCTATTACGAGTGTTCTGCTTTAATCTCATTGTAAAAGGGACTCAAATTCAAAGTCCAGACAGGAAGCAATGTAATAAGTTTAAGGATATCTAATGTTTGTATTATGGAAAGCTACCCTGGCAGCCTTGAGAATAGCACTTTAAGGAATCCCAGTAGTTCAAAAAATCAGTTTTAGAATCATTTTCCAAGAACAGCTAGTTTTGCTCTATGTTTTTCAAATTTTCCATCTAATGCCATGTTCTTACTATTCAAATGTATAGGTCTTATCATTCCTGACTAGAAAAACAATGTTTTAAAGCAAATGCAGCTCATATTCCTTCACTCACCATCTTTTCCCTTCATCCTCTGTCTAACCATTTTCTCTGCTTTCGTGCAGTTTAATCACATGTATTGTTATTTGGGGATTAAATGGATTTTATCATGTCATATGAAGAATACGTTTGATTCTTTTTGCAGAGCATTTGAACAAACCTTTTTAGAAAAATACAGACCAAAAAAATAGAAAAATAAAATCGAATACTTCACTGTGATTACTATGTACAAATGGCTGAAGAATTCATATGGAATAGTTAAACTGAAAGCAATGATTTATGCTTACCCTAGATTTATACAACTCAAATCCTGAGATTTTCATCCTAATCTTCAATAAGAGTTAATACATATGGAGCAGAAAATATTACAAGCTGAATCCTTCATGCAAGCTGTCTTACTTTTAAACAAAATCAAAATAACCCAAGAAATAATAGCAATTTTAGAGATAATGTGTCTTTAAAATAGTTTTGAAATGAGACCTCTAGCAAGAGACATAGCAGTTCGTTTATTTGAAGACAGTCAAGAACAGATGCAGAATTTTATCAGACCTTGGAAGCTACAGGGCATCTCACAGGTGCCTTGTTAGTTGCCTAACATTGCTCTTACCTCCCCTAAATAACAATTCCTTATCTAATGGCTTTAAGATTAAAATCATCCCTATGGGGACAGTAAACAACATAGAATGTGTTAATCTGTTAACATGAAAGTCAGGGAAAACACGGAAAAAGTGTAGGCTTTGATAAAAAATACAGTTATATTTTCTACCCCCTTACCAGTGCTTTTCCTTGCAGAAAACCACAATTTCAGGACTTAGATTATTTTAAGACTCTCATAGAACTGTAACTATAAAATGGGAACAGCAGGCATGCAGTTCCCAGTTCTACAACTGCCTTTCTTTTTTCCTTTTAAATTGTCATCTCGTCTTCTTTTGTCTTGTTCCAAGTGGCTGATGAATATTTGCCCTTCACAAGCAACCACCAAAAAGAAATGTGGGCTAATGGCACCTAATTCCATTCTCAGTTACACAGGTAAATGAACAGATTTTTCATGATATCAAGCTGGAACTAGAAGAACAAAGAGTTTAAGCTTGTAAAGAGAGAAAGTTAAACTTTCTCTACATTTCACGAGGGTAGAGCAGAGATTCAACAATTCTAGCTTTAGATGCTGCATCACTTCATTCTTTTAAAAGAATTCTATTCTTCTGTATTCCTGCTAATTGATAAGTATCTGATTTTTCTACAATGAAAAAAAAGTCCTCTCTTAGGTTATCTTCATGCTTTTTTTTTTTTTTTTTTTTTCCCAAAAAAATTATTTAAAATGTAACCAGTATTTTTTGAGCTGTCACTGCTCCTCAACTGCAGCATCAATTCAACCTAGCTATGTATGGCATTACATCTTGAGCAGCATTAGCACTAATACAAAGTTTTATATCTCCACAGATTACTTATAATCCAAATTGATTTTAGCAGTATTAAATGGTTTACTCATCATTCTGGGCTAACATCCTCTGTGCTCATATAAAAGAACTGAAACATGATTTTGACTTCTAGCCAAAAATATAGTTAGAGATTTTTAAAGAAATACAAGCAACCATTCCAAACGACTCTTAATACAGTTTTAAAATTAAATGATGGTATTCATATGCTTTGAAACACCTGTTTCAAAGATATAATCACAAGCACAGTTGCATTATATAACTTTTTGTCCTAAAGGGACTAAAAACTGAAAGTGTGTTTTGGTTAGTTCTATTCCCACACTTCACTCTTCACATAGCAACCTTGCTCTAAATTCCAGGCTGAATTTACCATTTAGAGTTTATAACTATAAATGGTAAATTGGGGCAATACTCTACAGTGTTCAAATAGTAGTTCAACACTCTAGAGTAGTTCAAATATTAGAAATCATCACTTTTTGATGCAGGAAAAAAAAAGTTTAATTGCATCTTCCTCATACTCATGAATAAATCATGAATAAGCATGATTTATAAAGAATTAGACTTAATAGAGTCATTTATCTGTTGAGATGCTTTAAGAACAACGACTTTGCATAAGTTTGGAAGAACAGAAGGGGTTTTGCTGAACTTCCTCTGGAGAAGCTCTGGAAGCCTTTTCCCTTGGCTTCCCAGGGGAATGTGTAGGTAGCAAAATGATGCAACTTCTATAGGAAGCACTTATGTCACAGCAGTTACTGCGGGACAACAAACAAAAACCGTAACAACGTTTCCATGCAGTTGCCCACAATATCGACATTTAAATGGCCCTAAGTCACAGCCCAAACAAGGCAGCAAACACACAGACTCCTTTCTCTTTGCTGTTACCTCCTTCTCTGCCAATCCTCCCGTAGGCAGCAAAAGTGTCTTTGAAACTAATATTGAAATTTAATTCTTTCAAGCATTAAGAGCAGGAAAGAAGAGAGGAATTAGGGAGTAGTGTACCACAGCTTGGCAGATTTAGCTTAGCTACTTCAGTGTAAAATGCTTCTTAAGTCTTCCTATATCCAATTCCTCATTTGTAGCCAACACCATCTGTATTTCATCACACTATCATATGATGAGCTATTAACAAGCCAAAGGAGGCTAGATCATCACTAATGGAACACAGAGGAAGTTCAAAAAGATATAACTATGAAAGGGAGATTTTAATAACGGTCCTAAAACTTGCTCTACCTTGACACTACTGCACCTGCTTCAGTAGGTATTGCTAAGCCACAATCAACTGAGGCACTGCTTAACAAAGTTAAGTCCCTGTTTATGTTGGATAAATACCCGGCTTTTTTAAACACTTTAGACAAGCCTAACAAAAGGCTCCAGCAAACAGAAATTTCTCTAAGTACTCATCTTGCATCAATTCATAAAACCGAAATTTCAATCAATTCATAAAACTACACCATACTGGTACTCACAATTCTTAAAGATGGATAAGATGCAGAACTGAACATCATTAAAAACAATAGAAATACTGTTTTCTATTGATGATTAAAAGAAAGGTGTATGGACAGCAAAGCCTGAGGAAAAGAGAAATGCAAAATACTGGACACAGGGGTCCTACGTGTTTTCAAGAGCTCAGTGTAATCTTGCAGACACTCTCTAGCTCCACACAACCATTTCAAGAGGTAAAACTGCTGGCACAGAACAGTTTTAACAATTAAGCCACGTGTGTTCCTTCATTTTTATTTTTAAATTGCACAGAATGTGAAGATTTGCATTGCATAAATCCATTCTGAATAGGCTGCTTAATTGGTGCTCTAGGTCTAATATATCATCTGCCTGAGGGCCTGGGCAACAGCCAAGCAGCCCAAGCCCAACAAGTACAGAAGCTCTGGCTGTACTTTCTCCTGGCACAAAGCGGCTCAACCTGCTATACCTTAAAGACATCATCAACACACCTGCTGTGAAATTTGCTTTATAAAACCCTTCCCCAGCACATTAGCCATTTACTAAAATAAGAATCAGCCTTAACACCCGAAGTTGCAGATCAACACTTCAGAAAGTTCTGGACAGAAAAGTAACATGTACAAAACATTTTTTCCTTTCAAAGCAAAAAACTCAAGTCCAATGACTATTGAAATACCTTTTTTCAACCTTTGCATGAGCATGGCTATGTTTCCAATCTCACACATGGATTCCTGGTCTTCACTTTTTCCAAACACTTGTGAGTATTCCAGAGTCACACTTCTGCAAGGCCCTGGTTAGGGTGTTTTTGGAGCAAAACTATTGCAGTTTTAAAATTCAGATGCAGGAACTCAGTAGAACTTGCCCTGAATGCCAGTCAAAAAGCTTCAGCTCTCCCAGATAATAAGATATTTATCCCAGAGTATTTTTATTTTATTAGCATTATGCAAGAGGGATATGGCAACTAAACACTTTTTTGTCATTTATATTCATGAACAAAGGCAAACATTGTGATTATTCTCAACTAGAAAGGAGAGATGCCACACGAAGCCAGTAATCAGGTAGCGTATGTTTTAGCACGCTCTGCAAGTTTTCTTTTACCTATCACATTTCTTTACCAATGAAGCCAGGTTAGGCTTTTGTTTTGCAAAAGCTTAAACATAAGTCGAAACATTCCCAGTACCACAGTGGGTAAAAACACATTATAGCATGTCAAGTAAAGCTGAAATAGCTGCTAAGACCTTTGGAAAATAAATGGAATGGCATAGATATATGATAAGGCAGAATTTCACCTTTTGTGTGCATATATATTTAAAACAATCAAACAAACCCACGTTTGATCACTAAAACTACTTCTTCCTGCTCTGTTTCTCACAGACTTTAAATATTTGTCACAGGAAACTTCTTATTAAATTAAGGATGTATGTGAAATACTTAGCTTCCATTGAAGAGGACAAATAACATTTTCTGCAATTAATCATTACAGTAATGTCAGAACATTACATATTTACAAGGCACTGGTCATTGACTTTCAAATACAAAAACAAATTTACAAAATTTAAATGAAGAAATCAATCTCAGAATTATATAGTATTTCACACAGTGTACATTTCACTATGTATTTGTAAAAAAATGTTTTTAATATAACCGATATCATGACTTCAATCCATTGGTAAGAGGTCCACATGCTCAAATATTAAGGAGGAGGCTTTATGAACATGAATATGACTGCAAAGTTACGTTTCTCTAGATTTTAAGAACTGTATGCTGTCCTTGAATTTACATTAATTTGGTAGTTTAATTAAAGCTCATTAACAAGTATCACATATAAGTACTGTCACTTGCACTGAATTTAATTTGGAGCCATTCAGAAATACCAGCTGCAAAAAAAACAGTGTATTTTCTTACCAAATCCTGCTAAAGGACCTTTAAGAAAATCTGTGCACATGAGTAACAAACATTATTGATTTCTGCACCAAAAGGATGAACCTGTAGAAACTGATGATAAATATTTGTAATAGGATCATTTGTAATAGACTTATCAGCATGTGAATACTCTGAACTCTACTTAGTTTGCTTTCAGGCCTAAAGGTCCTGAGGTTGGCATCATCTCCATCACAACACATTCAATCTACATGTTACACACAGGCAGGAAACAAGGAAATTGCTTTACTAAATTATCAAACTGTTGCTTATATAGGAAAATAGCTTACCTTACAAACCTGGCTTTTGAACAACTGTTCACTCTAAAGATCTGGCAAGTATAATATTGCTATTTCAGAACTACATGGTTTGAGCAACAAGATGCTGATACAGATAAATACGTACAACAAGCCAAAATACCAAGAAATAACATCTAATATTGAAGGAAGACAGGTAAATAAGCAACTTTAAAAAAAAAAAAAAATTCTTTTATGACCATTAATGATGTTTTTCTTACAATATTGCAACAAACATCCTACATGTTATCATTTCACTGCAGTTCAAAACAGTAGTAAGTTTGTCCTGGTCACAGAAAAACTAGTCTTACATTTTTCCAATTCTCCTGCCTAATCACCTCACATGTACAGATTAAATACAGTAACATTCGACATACTGTAATATTCACCATAGTTAATATAGCTACCTCAATTTTCATGCTTAGATACCTACATTAAACAACAAAAACATTTTCAGGCATCAGAATAAACAACTTTATCTTCCAATGATTTGGTCCCTGCACATTTTCCCACCAAAATCCATGAACTTTGGTTACTTCCTACACCGTCTTTCTCTCTGGTATCCAGAAATTTGCCTGTTGACTTGTACATTCAACATAAATGTTTTTCAAATTGCGTGCTAAGGAGCCAGAAATGAATCAGCCTGACTTACAGGTTGGCTTTTAGGAAGGCAACTAAGGGGAAAAAAAAAAATCTTGCTTTGACTAAAAAATATATAAAGGCCACTAACAAAAGGGAAAGAATTAAGAGATATTCATCAAGCTTCTATTCTACATTGTGTTGTAGGCACTTTGAGACAGATGGCATATGGTATCAACCTCTCCCAGGGTTTTGCAGTTATGTTTATGAAAGGTTAACAGCAGGCACTAATACGAGTATCATGACTCTTTTCAGGCAGTAGGTGAAACCTTGAAGAAAAAGTGGCTCTGTCTTCAAAAAAGTGACCTGACCTTTGCTTTGGTGGGTTTTTATTCTGCAAGAAAAAAAGCACTGCATGCTTTCCTATGCATCCTTTCTAGCCAAGAAACTATTTTGTTCTAGCATTCAGCACGGAAGGACCACATTTTATGAAAGTCAAGTAGCATGTTTTAGTGCTAGCTAATGATAACTCCACACCTCATACAAGTAACAAGCCTCAGACGCGTAATATGTCACATGAATCATAAAAAGAGAAAATAAATACCTATTTGGCCAAGAACCTTTGATATGCTTAGCAATTAGAAACAACTTGTCACTGAATAAGATATATTTAAATGAATTTCACAGTCCATTGCAGTTCTTTGGATATCAAAGGAATCACAAATCCAGCATGCTTATGATTTATGACACTTTTGCTATGAGAATTTCTTGCAGCATGCGAAGAACTCTTTGTAGGGTAACTGTGATGTGTTGCACAAATAAGCTAACATAACATTGACCTGACAACTGGAAAAAAAATCCATTCTAAAACGCAATAGTAAGCACATGTTTTAACCTGCAATTGAAATGTTTCTGAAACTTAGATTATGGTAAGCAAGTGTTTTCTGTTGGACATAGACTACAGTGCTAGTCAGCATAATTCTTACCATACAATGCAGCAGTAAAATAACCCTTTTGTTTATATGCTTTTAAGTACTTTGATATGTTTAAGTTTAGTTAAAAATGCTGCTTTCACGGAGCCAGATCCTGCAGTCATTGCACAGGTAAAACTTGAAGAGCCTTGCGAGCATCACAGGACAAACGTGGCCTGGATCCTGTAACTACACTCCACCTTGTGCTATTTCGCTTCACTATGCACTCAGATATGCTCTGCCACTCGTGGAAGGGATTACAAAAACCCCTGTGTGCATTTGGGAAGATAAATACTTTTTTTTTTTTTTTTTTTTTTTTAATAATGGGAGGGTGGCTGTGAAGAGAATATGGCACATTAGGCTGGTGCCTTTTGTGCTGGGCTCACATATTACAAGAAATAATGTGAAATATTTAACCTTCTTGTGAATAATTTTCATGAATTAGTAAGTGAATTTTAAGAAAGTGAAGCTCAAAAAAAAGAAAACACAAGGTAATTTCAATAATAATTACCTTTTTTCAGAAGACCTGTGGCAATGCTTACGATGGCAGTATTTGGCTCCTTATAGTCTGTAAGGAAAGAAACTGTTTAGATGACATGAACTGCTTACTTATTTATTTACTAAGCATTACTAGAGCTATGAATGCTTTGGGCCCAAACCCTACAGCCTACTTCCCAAATTTAACTCCAGGGAGAGCCTGCCTCAGGGAATAACCCTCATGGATCTGCGCTTCATTTGCCAAAAGGGCTTGAATTTCCTTTTCCATGGGGAGGGGAAAAAATTAAAAAAAAAAAAAAATTAAAAAAAAAAAAGGAAATTCAGACTTAAAATTCTGATTTCAGACATAAACTTTTGGGGTAACTGCAATGACCTCCCGGTTGGGGGCAGGGAGGGGGCTCCTGCCAACGGTCGCCGTTGGGAGGATGGGGCCCAACGGTCACCCGCTGCCCGGGCGCCTCCCGCCCGCACTTACACCCCGCGGGGGCGGGCGGGGGCGGGCACTGCCCACCCAACGGCTTCGCAGATTCTCCTTTGATTTTATTTTCGAGGCGTCTCCCAGCGGAGCCGCCGCGGGGGGGCAGCCCGCTCGGCTCGGCTCGGCTCGGCTCGGCTCGGCGCGGCTCGGCTCTGCGCGGCGCTGCGCGCGGCTCCCTCGCGTCTCCTCACCCGCGCCCTTGTTGGTTTCGCTTGTTGTAGGGCAAAGGCGCTAGGGCGGCCGATAAGGCCGTTGCCATGGTGATGAAGGAGCTCCCCAGGGAGGAGTCCGCGGAAGAAAAGCCCCTCCTCACCATGACCTCACAGGTGGGCGGAACCTGGCGCACGTGGGCGCTGGCGGGCAGCGCTGGCGGGCAGCGCTAACGGTCGTAACGGCTCCTAACGGCTCCGCGCCGAGCGAGCGAGCGGGCGGGCGGGCAGGCGGCTGCCGCTCGAGCCAAGGAAAAACAAAACAAACCAAACATAATAATAATAATAAAAAGCTTTCTCCCCCCAACCCAAAACTGCACCCATGAGAACTGAGGGGGGTATGAAATAATAAAAAAAAAAATCATCTTCTCTTTAGCTTTCCAATTTGGTGTATTTTAGCTTTAGCAATTCTGTTTGATTTTTCTTTCTGATGGAACTCAATTCTATTTTACGATTGAGTAAGATGGGAGAAAAAAGAGTTTGTGGCAAATAAACTCACAATATGTTTTGATCAGAAAAACATTTAAAAAAACTTTTTTTTTTTTACTAAAGTGGTTTGTAGAAAACACAGTATACATATGTGTGTGTGTGTATATATATATGTCGGTTACCACATTATCTATAAGCTGACTTAAAGTGTCAATTCACACTGTTAGTCTTTGCGCTATTTAAGTATTCATTTGTAATGCATATAGAAAATAAGAAACTATACTTTGGAAATCAGGTCCAGCAACCGGCTCTTCAACCCCTGTTGAACACCATGTTCTGCTTGTGGTGAAGTCTATAAAGTCATAGCCCAAGTGACAAGGATGCTCCCTTCAATGCATCATTTCTAAATACACATTGTGCTGGATGAACAGTTAGAAACCAACTCCTCTTCCCCAGAATAACTGCAGGACTTCCTTTGGCTTCCACAGGGCCAGGAGTTCGGCCTAGGCTCATAAAGTGTTTGATGCACCATTTATATTGGTTGTCTGCCAAAGAACTCAGTAATATCCTATGATTTGGGGGGAAAAAGTAAAATGCTTGTGCCCATTTAGTTTAACTTCTTCCTCTAAACACAAGTATCTACTTCCCTGCTATGCACCAAAGGGGTGCAGAAGCCAAAAGCAAGCAAAATCAAGGGAAAAAGTGAGTATTTTCCATAGCCATCTCTGCATCATGTACGTGTGATGTGCAGACCATCTTGCATACACCATCCATATCCCAACTGTCTGAATGTGACGTTATTCTAAGATGCCCTTTCCTTAGTACATCCCTGCAAACCTCTTGTTGAGACCATCCATTCGGCATCGTGTGCTGCTGTATCTCAATATACATTTAGTCACCACCAAAGTGTTTGTCTCCGTTGTTTACATGATGAAGCAGATGGATGTGGTTGCAGCTCAGAGTGAAACATCCAAGTTCCAAATTGGCTAGAAACCAGCTTCCCAAGCCCGGTCAAAGTCACGCCTCGTCTTTCCAAAGCAATCACCAACACTGACACCAGTGAAGGCATGCAATGTTAAGACAGAAATTGCCTTTTTTTTGGAAGTAATTAAATACCTTAGGCATCTATGCTGCGTCACCTCTCAGAGCACAGCTAACCCAGTCTTTTGCAAGGGAAATGCAAGGAGCAAGTCCCAAGAGAAAAGTGTTTGCTTTCCTGAAAGTAAATGCAATCTGCCATTAGCAAAGTCTTTGATGAATGGAGGACTTAAAACATCTGAGTGTGGAACCAGTCTCTGCAGCAAACATAAGTGGAACATGGGGGATTAAAAAAAAAAAAAGGCTAATTCCTTATTTTCTGTGAATAATAGTCATAATGTGTGGAGGTTCCTGAAGACAAATTTTAAGTGACGTCTTGCTCTTCCTTTGTAACATATTGCAAATATATCTAGCACAGAATAAATCAGATATACACATACTCCCATTTTATTATTATACTCCTAGCTGAGCTCCACTTGTAAAATATGGCTCTTGTTTGTCGGCATAAACAAACCCTATCAATTTAATTTTAATGAAGTTCCCACTTGACAGGTTATTTGATATTGTCTGCAGTTATTCTATGTAATCATATATAGATGGAAATATTCAGATAGCACGAGCCAAAAATGACCTGCAGGCTCCAGGGGGGTTATGCTGATATATGGCAACTGGGAACCTTGACCAGTGTGCCAACATTAATGAGTATATTGCAATAAGCAGAGGCATATTCTTGGTAGTTTAATAGGCATTTCAGCATCTATTTTCTGTGACTATCTCAATTATTTTCAGTGAAAGTCACTTTACTGGTATGAAAAGACATTCAGTAGTTGCCAAATTTAATGCATCAAGCATTAATACAGAGTGGGCTTTCACTACTAATAGGATTTTGTAGAATATAGCTCTACACTATGTTGCTGTCTCCCTTCATCCTGTTAAGATAATTCAGAAGAGACTGAGGCAAATGAAGAAAAAAAGGTATTTTTAATGTGAATTGAATTTGGAAAAAGATAAAGAAAGTTTATCAGAAGTTCAAAGATTAACATAAAGTCAATACATGGAAAAGAAGT
>JAVCKT010016538.1:0-13253 GCA_032273925.1 Rhynchotus rufescens
TTGTTCCCGCACAGGCCCTGTGTTTTGCCCAGGAATTCTGGGGCCATTTTGATATATGCTGCAGAGGCCCCATCCCAAGCCAGCGTGAAGGCGTCCCGGTGCCTGAGCAGGAAGTACCCAGCCAGCCTCTGGATGCGCATGTTCCCAGCGACAAAGGGCAACCGGACCCTGAAAGGGGCAACGCCAGAGGCAGACACAAAACCAACGTCAAACGTGACCTTTCCAGGAAACGTTGATCAAAACAATGCTGTGATATTAATGTCAGTGCGGAACCGGCATCATAAATGGGAGGGAAATTACCCAGATCCTTTATAGGTGACTTCGCTGCTCATCTTTATTTCTTCACCTCCAGAAAAGAATAAGCTAATGGACCGTTCACACGAATAAGGAGATGAATGGCATTCTGGATCGTTATTAACCTGCCAAATAAAATTACTAGTGTCAAAATTAAGTATTTGGAATATTAAGAGCACCATTTAAACCTACACACTTAATATATACAAATATTATAGTCCTAGTAGGACTAGGAATAAACAGCATGGTTCCATTCTTCTCTAAATGGAGTACACCTAGTTCTCTTTACAGAACAGTCTTTCCACAGCAGCAGCAGGATTTGGAAGCAAACACCTCAGTTTACTCGCAACCATTTACATTTTGGGCTAGAGTAACTACTAACAAACACTACTGCCAGATTACCTTGTAGGACCCTTTACTATAATGTAAAATTACTTTTGACATCTTAAATTTAGTGACCAGCATGTCGTCCACCAAGAGTAAAAGTGAATATAAAAATGTATTCCCCTACCTGTATGGAAAAACTCTGTTCCTCCAATTCAGTATGTCTCACAAGGGCGTATGTGGATTTCCCAGAAAAATAGTAATAGAGTCCATCAAATGTTTCAAAGTGGTACTGGCCCCATGTTCTGCATATATGATCTCTTTCAGCACCTGTGTTGTACACTAACAAACAGAGAGTTACTCAAGCAGCACCATCTTTTTGGATTCAATATAGTCGAGAGGCGGTGGCATGGGGAGTTATGTGGCACCATGGGGGGGAACAAAAAAAGGGGGGACGGAGACAGAGGGGGATGGAGACAGAGGGAAGCTGTTCTTGCAGCTGTGGGAACCTGAACCCAGCCCCAGCAGCCTCCTGCGTTGCTGCTCTCTACTCACCTGTCTGGCACGTTGGTCCCGTTGCATTAAACCGACTGCAGTTGCAGAGCTCTCTGTGGACGCACTCACCTCCATTAAAACATGTAAACGAACCTGAGTGGGAAAACAAGGCATTTACAAAAATAAACGGTGGTAATTTCCATTCTTAAGACCCAATTCTGTCTTTGACTTGGACTCCACGAATGACAAGAGGTGTTGGCTGAGCATTTAAACACTGTGTGAACCAAGAAGAACCTCACAGGCCTCCGCGACAGCAAGCAGGGCAGCTGTGAAATGCTTCACTTCAAGAAATGAAGTGCACATTTACTGCACATTTAAAAAACACAAAATAAAAACAGCCCTTTTAGTTAGTCTGTCATGCTTTAAGCTTCTTAAAGGAACAAATAAAGGATGTGAACTACTATTGCACGGCAAAGCAGCACGGCACCATTGCCCTTTATGTGACTGATTGCTGCCACGAATAGGAAGCAGAGCCTTGAGGGTCCCAGCCACAGACCTGTCAACTCCTAACTTGTGAGCACACTAATTGCAAGCGCTTTCCATAAACAGGCAGAGAAGTGCTGTGGTTTCTAGCTTTCTGAGACAGAAATATTTAAAAGAGGAAAAATTTGATTCTCGAATACAGCACGACTACTTTCCACAAAACAGGGTATTCGGCGTGAAATGACAGATTGCCCCCCAAATGCCTATCAAAATCTGACAATGCAAGTTTTTGCAGTAAAAGTCAGCACAAGCTGAAACTTTTAGTTATCAAATTTACACTTACTAAAATACTTCTTTTGACCATTATAATACCTCACTTATTCTGCTAACATTTGCCCTTTTAAAATTTGAGTTTCTCTAGAAAAGAATCTGCATTTCAATCACTGTATATTATGTCAAAAAAAGTCATAGTATTTGCAGTGCTTGAAGAAAAGAAACTGAGATAGTGTTTGTTATCTGAGAATGAACAAACCACTATTACAGAAAAACTAGCTTTAAACATACAAGCTGCTTCAAAGAAAATGTTGTTCTGAGGAACTGAAATTTTAGTTTTTTAATTTTCCTTATTTTTAGAAACCGAACATTCTTTAAAAACAGCCTTTACAGACAAATTACCTAAGTGCTATCCTGAGAGAGCAAAAATAAATAAATAAAAAGACTTCACAGAATAAGACATATTCCTTTTATCTCAGTAGAAGCCTTACTTACAAAATATCTAACCAGCCACTGATGTGTCCTGAAGTCAGGACGTACCCGGCATAAGCTCTATCTTAGAAGCTCATTTTACTGGTGCTCTTCAATACCAGTCTCCTACCAGCACGTTTTATAGCAAGTAATGATTCTGCTTTGCCAGCAAAGAACTCCAGCAGAAACAGCACTAATGGACACAGCAAGTTACACATTCATCTTAGCAACTTTAAATCCACCAAAATAATCTGAAAACGGGCAGCACATTGAGGGTATCCTGCAAGCACGTCCCAGCCAAAAGTAACAGCAATTCTGATAACAGCATTTTCAGCAAGCTGCGATAAACAGGCACCAGCTTCACATTAAGCCCCTACTTTAGTTTGAACATTTTCAAATGCCTCTAAAATTTTCACACTCAGGGTTGGCACATGAGCTTCTCACACACAGACTGCATTTAGATGCAGCCACCAGGTCGATGTGTTGCTGATATGCACACAAGCTTTTAACCTGTTCGAAGTTATGGACTATTAATGTATTGCCTTTAATGAGATCATTTCAAAAATGTTTCAGATCTCACTGTTAACTCTTGCCAATGTCAATGTTTTATGAGATAAAAGGCCACGTTTGAGTTTCTTCTGCTTTGTGCAATCTTAGCCACTTAGAGGAACGTCTCTGTGCTCACTGAAGTGCTAGCCTAATGCTAGAATGAGGAAGATTTCTCAAGAAATGTATTGCTATTATTACAAAGAATGTATATTAATCTAAATTAGACTAGCTGATACTATATCCAGTCTCCAATTACAATCTTGCAGAATTATTAAGTTTCTACACAACTTGTCAGTATTTCCTCGATGATGTTTCTATGGCCTTTTTAATTTGCAAAAACATTAGAAAATATTTTTTTTCCCAGCCTTTCCCTCACCTCCCCAAAAATACACTAAAAGGCCATGATGAAAAGAACAAAGCAGGCAGAGTGAAAGAGAACGCTGCTCTGCGCAGCTAAGCCAACCATCCAGCTCAAATTCTTCTCCCGCCTGGCTGGGCTGAGCTCCATTTCAACAATTAATGGCAGGCACCACGGAGAGAGGCCCCTCCAGCCCGTGTGGATGGGCTGGGGGATTTACATTCGCGCCGCGAGCAAACCTGTTCCCGAGGCAAGAGCCGCATTCTTCTCCTCAGCAGAGGCAGACACGGATCCCTTTCATGTCGAGCGTGGTGAGCCCCGGGTAACCCGAGCTCGGCTCCCTTCTTTGCCTCCCTGGGACTGTGCCCCACGGCCTGTCCGGTCACAATGAGCTGCAATTAGCCTGCAAGTCATGTTCCTGCGAGCTGCAGGGCAAGCCAGTGCCCTCGTGCAGGCGGGTGGTTCTGCTTCGCTGTGGTTCAGGCAGCCCGCTCCCGGCCACGCTCCCTCCTAAGCGGCTTCAGACCGTCCGGGAGACGCTTGCTGCAAGCAGCAGCATCCCCCGGCTCCCTTTCGGACAGGAAAGGAGTCGCACCAGGTTTGGAATCTCCTATGACGAGTTTTTTTCCTTTTTATGAAGTCTTCTTCTGTCAACACATAGTTCCAAGGAAATAAGAGAATTTCAGGGTTTGCACCTGCTGTTGCCCCTTTGACATTCTTGTATTGTCCCTTAGAAGGAGAGTTCTGTGCGCAAAGACCGAGTTATCCTTAGCCAGCTAGTGAGAGGGAGGCAGTGATAATCCCGGTTCACATCCCATGATCTTGCTACTGTGAACAGAGGACTCTTCCTTAATCGAGTATTTAGTCAATCAGCTTCTAGTCGATTAATGTTGAAATGCTTCCTCTGCTATCAGAAACACCTTAGAAAGGGTTCACTCAGATCTTTGTCATTAAAGGAATAAAAATTCCTAAATAAATTGACTTACCTTTCTATCACAAATTTAGGTCTCTTCCTGAAACCTGAGAGGCATTGCATCACCTCCAGGAAGGGAAGAAACAGCAAGGCTAAAATGAACATTAAAATTAAGAAATACTATTTAAAAGTATTGCATCCCTGATTTACCCAAAAGTGACCCTCTATTAAACAGTCCTTAGTTCCTCTTTTTCCTTTAACATTATGGCAGCTGAACACGTTGGGTTGAAATCTAAAATTGAAACAACTTGTTTGGAGCTCCTCTTTTGAAGATCCCTGAGCAGAGTCTTGTGCTACTTATTCATTACAGTCCTTTAAAAAACCAGGGGTGTAGCCGAGCCTGCTCGGACTTCACTGAACGTGGTCCTGGAGATCCCTGCCCCTGCGGCTCTTGTTCCTTTGCTGCGAGGAGATGCTCAAACAGCCTCACGTGAACCTCACCGGGGGAATTTCCAAACGGCATTTTCAAAGTCTAGGAAACTGCAGAAACCATTTCTGCCTCGAAGTTTCCAAAGTACTAGAAAAAATGAATTATTTGATCTTTCATCAAGTTCAAGTCTATGCTGCAAGTTTTATTCTGGATTGAGGAAGTGGTTAAAAAAAAAAATCAAGAGTTTGGCATAAAAAAATGCATTAACTAAATCTATTCCAATTTCTTAACATGTTATACTTGCAAATTTAAAAGAGAATATTTTACTGAATATTTTAACTTTTGCTGTCAGCATTATTGGATTTTTATGTTTTATAACTTCACATAACGTGCACCATGCACATTCTTTGGAATGCTTCCAAGGTCCCTTTTGACTACAGGAGCATTAATACAACAAACTTGATGCCTCTGTGTACATTTTCTTTCACTGTCTTCTGCCCTTCAACTAAGTTTCTGAAATACCCATAATGATGATTTTTTTGACATACAGGTTTCAGCAGGATGCAATACAGCCTTGAAGTGAGGAAAAATATCTCATTACAACAGGATGCAAAATTTTCCTCTTTGGGATTCTCCCATGAATGAGTAGGATGTAATTTTAATCCTTCACTGCTCAGATGCTTCCAGTTAGCTGCAGATTTTCTGCTCTGATGCATCTCTTGAAACCAATCCTTAAATGCACTTATTATAAAGAGAAAAGTTTCCTTCTATAGTAACAGTGCCCTGAATCATTAAAGATTCCTGCCGGTCACAGCACTTTGCTGCAAGAAGCCTTGGAATATCTTAGGACCTTATCTTAGGCTCCTGGGATCTTCCAACAATTGTGTTATATTTGCATTAGTGACTTGCTTTGCTGATCCCAAATTCCTAATATGCTTTTTGGTCTTGTTTGTTTTAAACTCAACATGAAATCCAGACTGGTGTGTTGAGAAGTTAAAAGCTTTAACACCTATATAAACAAAGTGTCGTCTGTTGTCAATTGCTCTGGTTCTCATTCTTAAAAAAATCTTTATTGGATACAAGAAATTAACAAGAATTTCTTTCATTCTATTTTAATTTAATCATATTTACTCCTGCTAAACCAAGCTTCTTCATTTCACTGAGATATATCAGATCCTAGATTTCTTTCTAAACTGCATACATTTGAGTAACACCATGCAAAGGTGAAGATCTCTACCATGTAATAAATCAAGCACTTTTCATAGGAAAAGCACATAAAACAAGTTCAGTTAGAGCTACATAGGAAAGGTTATAGGATGTGATCAAAACATATTAATAATTTTCATATATATAACATCACTAGACTTCTGAAAGAAGCAAAACACACCTTATTGGTTGATACAAAATTAAAAATCAATCACCTAGTATTTCAGACAACCCCGTATTAGTGCAAATGTTTAAGTATAAAACTGCAGCAGGTTGCACCTCCCTTCGGACAGGTCAAAATGACGCTATTGTTCCCAGTGTTCCCAATGTGTGTTGCCACGGCCCAGCTTCCTTATGAAATGTGGGAAAGAGCGGGGCTTTCAGTCACACTCAACACCATGACAAGAAGGTAGCAGAAACTCCTGCACAAAGCCAAGCAGGTTGGGCTTTTCATTTTCCTTTAAAAAGATGTCTTTCACTCACAGACAATGAGAAGCTCAATTTCCCAGAGTTTATATGAATTTAAAAAACCCACTGTTTAAAGGATTTAACGAACATGATTTTATTTAAGTATGGACACTCATTAGTAATTTTTAAAGCACCTCTGTAACAGCACTGTATTGCCAAAGTACATTAGGAATGTACTTCCTAATGGGAAAAAAAAACTTATGTCATATTTGGGAAGTATGGGATTATAAGAGAATAAACAACACGTTTATCCCATTGTATCTAGGCAGGACAACAAAAGTTAATTCCATATCCTCCTTTAAAAGCTTACACTTGTGACAAATTCGCATGAAATACGTGATACCTGATTCATACTCCCTCTTTCCAGATTTCTCCTGCCCTTTTTTAAAAGCAAAATACAAACACACACAGGCCTGGTTAAGAAGTGATAGACTTGCACATAAATCCTTTGCAAGAGTTCACTTAAAATAACATAAGGTATCTAAAAAGTCTTTTTGTCAGCTGATGATCCTGAAAAAAGAACATGAAATCCATCAACGCAGCTAAAGTAATACTCACTTGGCAAAAACAAATACAGGGAATTGAACAATTCTGCACTTAAAACATGCAAAGATTAAAGTTACAAGTTTCTTAGCATGTTCTGTACATCTTTGACAGTTGCTTTATTTGGTAAAGGAGATAAATAGATTTAAGAAAAGAGCTACTTCTGGTCAATAATCTAGTTCAACTGTCAGGAGCAGAGGGAATTGTACTAGTACCCATTGCTGTATTTCTAGGGTAAATTTATTTCATAGAGTGGAGATTAATTAATTAAAATTCATATTAAGAAGTTTTTATTTATTGAAATGAGATCCTCCTTCTATTTCTTCTACCTTGGCATGCAAGGATACACTCCCCAAAAGCATGTGAAACAGCTTGTTAGCACAGAAATCAAAAGCTTTTGTAGATATCACATCTCTAATCACATTTGCTAGGAGTCCTGTTCACCCACCAGCTTTACATTTTGCTCTATACAGTCAGGGCAGGGAGAGGGAATAAAAAAAATCTGAGTATTCACTATTATGTAGGCCAAAAGCCCAGATCAACACATCACACTTACTGAAGGAAAACTCAGTGTTTTACAGCACTTTTAAATAAAATTATTCTGAAAGTCTTTATCTCCTTTCTATGAGACAAGAATGAAAAGGGTTTGACAGAAGAGCTAATGTAGATGACTGTTAACATTGAGGAAAGAAATTTAAGATTGTTTCTTCAGGTGAGATTGAACTACAAAGCCAAGATGCAAGCTCCTTACACTACCTGACTAGCGCTGCAAGTTCACGGCTAAGGGTGCCTGATCCAGTTAACCTATAGATTACAGACAACGCACCCATATATTTCCTCAGGAAATGAAAAAGTAACAACATTTCCCAACACACAGCAGCTACAAAATAGATGATTTACTTGCTTCTAGTCATCTATTCATATTTTAAAATATCTCAAAAAACAGGCAGGCCAGCCTGGTGAAATTCCTCTGTCAGAAACAAGCTACTATTAAAGACGCCCTTCCAAATGATTAAACCTAGTTCTGGTTTGAATGTAAAGATGAGTACAGACCACACGAGTAACTGCCATACACTTGTACCCCTTCAAGACCAATCAAGCTAGGCCCCCTTATTTGAAGATCTATGATAGCTTTTTATTCATATTTTTCTTTACTAATTAATGGTGCAAAATACAAATGCAAAAACAAACAAACAAAAAAGTTATTTCAGATAGAAACAATAAATAACTTACTGGATGGGCCACACTTCATACTGGGCAGTCTTCTGTTCCGAGCTGGAGATATTGTAGTAGATGAAGCATTATAAGCTGCCATTCTGAACTCCTTTCAAAACAACAACAATCCATTTAAATGGCTGTAACTAAGGCACTTCACTCACGGACTAAACAGAGATTTTCAAATTTCTTAGTAAGCTCACTGCTCTTTACGGACTTATCAATAAGTTGTCAATAAGCAGTACTATAAAAGTATAGAATCATTCTATATTAAAGACTTCTATAAAGAACATCAAAGCACATCATGTCCGACACAACAGGCAGATATTAAGCTAGTTAAGCCAAATCACTTAACACAAAACACAAAATATGAAAATTACAAAAAGTGCATGCATAAACACTCCTCTGTGTTCCTTGTGACACTCTCTTCATTCCAACAACTACAACTTCTACACCCTGGTACATATATAACATAATTCTCAGTATAAACATCGTGCAGTTTTGGAAATCCTTATAATCCTTATAATCCTGCTGCTGAATCAGCTTCCACTTCATCTTCCATCTCTCAGTAGTCCAAGGCATGACGGCCTACACCCAAAGGTAAGATCCAGGAACGTAGGAGCTTCACCCTGTCTTCTTGTAAGCACAAAAGCTGGGCACAGCACTTAACACTTTTCTACCTCGGCTACCCCGTTTGCAGTGAAATGCAACTCTGTTCACAGTTATTTATACACAGAGCTACCACAGATACGTTTTTAGGAACTGCTCTCAGATTTAGTTTTGAATGTCCAGATTCAAGGAAACTCGTGAACAAAGATAAGCCCACCTCAAAAGAAGCATTTTAATGAAGGAAAGAAATGGGACAAAAATTGATCATAAATCTTACAAGTCATTAACTTTTCCTAACGTTTCTTTGAAAGGAAACAGTACCACAGATAACCAATTATCTTCTTATAACTATTCTACTCTTGTAATACAAAAAGTATTTCCATGCCAGGTCTTGTAGGAAGTGTGCGTTGAGGAAATCTTAATAACTTGGTGCTTTTAGGTACTTCTAGGGTGAACTGTACTTTTTAAAGAGCAGCTATATCCTTACAATAACCATGCCAATCGGCAGCACTTTAATGTGCAAACTAGCTCTAAGAAAAGTTCAATGACCCCAGTGTTATTTGATAACATACAGTGTTAGCTACATTTTGCATGTAGATTCCAGCAAGTATCTGAGCTAAGTTTTGCTAAATAAAATTATATACAACATGAGCCACATCTGCATAGGTTTGTCCAAGCGGTTAAGTTTACTGCATTCCGTTTTAATGTCCTGGAGTTTTACCACTCACAAGCCCCAGCACTGCACATGATCCTGCAAAGTATTTGTAAACCAGCAGCCATATCCCACGCTTGGCTTCTCTAGCTGTTAGTCTAGGAACCAATTTTTAGTAGATACATCATTAACATGTGGACACAACTCTCTGCGGAGAGTTTAACCACTGTCTCTAAGCATGACTTTAAAAATTACCTCTTCCTCTTCAGAAAATCAAGAGCAGGAACATGTAAAAATGCCTTAGAGTGCTTAAGTAGCTGGAACCACTTCTCTTAATACTCCCATCACACTTCTCTATTCTAACTAACACTGATTTGTTTTTTTTTGTCTTCCAAGTATACTTCTTGCAAGAGAATGTGCTGGAAGATTTATCTCAGTAACCTCACACAGAAAACAACAACTTTCCGCAGCATCTTGGAACTAATTATTAACAAAAATAATCCGATCAGCAAGCATGTGGTCTTATCCATGGTGGATTTTGGTAGCAGGCTGGAGGTCTATACATGACTCTTACTGCCTGGAGCAATCCTCAGGAAGCAATGGAGAGAAAGCCGGGACAGCGGCAGACTTCTCCATGGAGAGGCCCAAGAGGGACATGGAGGCCACCAAGATCAACCGAACCAGAGGTCGGTGCCAGGCTGCAAACAAGCCGCCGCCGCTGCCACCTCCCCTGCTTGGAGAGAAGAGTCCAGCAATGTCTGTCGCGGTGGAGCTGCGCTTCCCTCGCGGTCAGGCCTTTCTGTACAATATCTTGGTGTCTAAGTGGGGCCATTTCTCCGCCGGTGTGCCAGGCGCCCCCCGCCAGGCCTCCCTCCGCAGCACTGCTACAAAACCCAAGTGATGCTGCCAGGACCAGCCAGAGAGGCTCAGAAAGGACAAAACTGTCATGGGAACGACGGGCTTCAAGTGAGGCGCCTGGAAAGGCGTTTTTAAGGGCGGAAACGGGAATAGTGCCGGCGACGCCTCGGTCCCGGCCCGCGCGGAAAGGCGGGCGCCGCCACCACGTGCGCCCGGGCCGCCCGTCCCGTCCCGTCCCGTCCCGTCCCGCCGCGCGCCGCCCTACCTGCGCGCCCCGTGTCCGTGAGTCGTGGCCGCCGAGCAGCGCCCGGGCGCCGCACGGGGAGGGCGCTGGAAGAGAAGGGCAGAGGTTAGCGCGGGCAGGGCGGAAGGCGGAGACCCCTCCGGCCGGGCGCGGCGGGGCTCACCGGGCCGCAGGGCGGCGCCGAGCAGCGCCCCGAGCAGCAGCCGCAGCTCCATGCGCGCGCGGCGGCTCCGGCGTCTCCGGCTCCGGCTCCCGCCGCTGCTACCTGCGCACCCCGCCCGGCAGGCGGGCTCTGCTCCGCTCCGCTCCGCTCTGCTCTGCCACGCCCGCCGTCGTGGCGGGCAAGGCGGCGCCTCCGCGCCCTGTGGGGGACGTTTTTTTGCGTTTCCCCCGTTTCCCGCCGTGCTGAGGCCGCCGTGGCGCGACGGCGGCAGGCGGAGCCTTCCCGCGCACGTTGCCGCGCTCAGGGGCGCAGCCCGGGGCCGCGTGCCGGGCGGGCTCCCGTCGGGGCCGCACGCACGGGAGAGAACCACAGGATAAGACGGGAATAATGAAATGGGCGGCATGGGGGCACAGGGGAGCGCGCGGCCAAGGCGTAGCCGTGAGGGTCACAGCCTCTGGCAAACTCTTGTCCTCCTTGCCGCAAATTCACACCCTTGTGTTTGGAGCTCTCTGTGGACCCTCTTCCATGTCTGCTTTTACTTTTCCTCTTTTTTTTTTTTTTTTTATCATTTAGTGAGTCTTTTAAAAATGTTTTAATGACTTTACTTCTTTCTTTCCATTTTCTCACCCATCTGTTTTTTATTTCCCCCTCTGCCCTGCTCCCTCTCCCATCTGCTGCTGCTGCCTCTCCCTGTCTTTCCTCAGGTTTGCAGATCCTATAACAGGAGCTTGAGAACTGCCCCATACCAGGTGAGAAACTGTCTCGCATGAAAAGGGCCCCTTTTGACTGCTTTGGGAAGTCTGTTAACAGTAAGTCATTAAAAAGATCCCTTCTCTGCCTTTGTAATTTGTCCCTGTGGATTGTGTTTCTTTGCTGCAACAAGTGTTTCATTCCTAATGAAACGGTGGAAAACCAGCGGTGTTTTCACGACAAATGCAGTGCCCCCGTCAGTGCTGAGGGGGTTGGTGTGTGAGAGAAGGGAAGGGGAGACAGAAAGGGGGTTGTTTAACTTCAGCACAGCCCTTTTATAAATAATACTATACATTTTTTTCTTTTGTTTTAAGAAACATGCGCTATCCTCAGCCCATGGCAGAGCCCATCTGCCTGGGCGCACCGTGCCCTTGGCTTTGGTATGCCTGCTCTGATCCAGATTGCATCAATGGAAGTAGAGAAAGTAGATCAAAAGCAACAGGTATCGGTTTACACAACACACATTTAAACATATTTTTTTGCCTAGTAAATGGGCTGTATACTTTACCCATTTTCCCTTAAAGCTACAAGCAGGAAACAGTATCTGGCACCTGTTTAAAGCTCATTTAGATGCACTATGATTTCTCACTAATAAGGATTTTATTACACAAAACTAATAAGCACTCATAATTGTTCTGACTTTTAATATCATCTATTTCAGAACTATTGTGCAAATGTACTGCTTATTAAGCTTGCTGATTTGGAGCATGGGATAGCTTTGCGAGTTTGTTTGCTTTGTGCTTGTGTGCAGAAGACTACAGGAATATTTGTAACAGAGATTAACAGCCCATCAAGTTCTCTTTATTCTTTCCCTGGTATACCCTCTACCTGGTGATATAGAGCAGTTTTCAAATCACTATTTTGCTACAGGAGGAGGAATTTTTGCTTCCAGGTACATTTATCATCTCTTTCAGCTGTTGGAAGATTTACCCTTGTGACGACTTCAGAAGTGATTTATATATATCAGTGTTTTAGCCTATGTGTAAATTTAAAGGAATCCTTTTATTTTATCTGTGTCCTTTACATTTCATATATTTGACATATTTTACCTACCCTTTTTTCCCATATCAAATATAGGACAATGTTGTTTTGCATAGGTAGGGAAGACATTATATGGCTGTGTATCTAGTGCTTAGATAGTACAGGCTTTCAATACTGTGTGCCACTACAGGTTACCTTTGGTAGAAGACAAAACATTTGTGTGAGTTGCATTTCTGCTAAGAGAAAGTTTTGATTTCTGAAGACAGAGTTTGTCATTACTTGAAACATGTTTAAAATTGATTTGCCTTTTTCATTCTTGACATCTGATATGGGAACAGAGCTGCGCTTGTAGTGTTGAAATGTCCCTGTACAGCAAAGCCATCTTCTGAAAGGGGTAGCAGCAAGTTCTAAAGGTTTTCACACAGAAATAATGTTATGGAATCCAGTTTGTATGTGATTTTTTTTTTATGGTTCTTTTCTGTGTCTTCATATACATTTCCACCCTGTCAGAAGGAGGATAGAGTAAGCTATCTGTGCTTAAATGTAAAACTGTTGCATTGATTTCTGCTGGAGTTACATGGACAAAGCTGTGACTGCCATGGGGCCAGGAACACAGGCCAGCTGCGCCGCTGTGCTCCCTTCCAGCCTTAATGGTCTGTGTTACCCTGTGAGTGGGAAAAAGAGCCAGCCCAAGACAAGATTATCTAAATAAGATGAGTATGAAACAAGACTAGTAGAAGTGAGGTCAGGTTTTAAACCCAACAATCATAAACTGAACTCCTCTTGCTTACATAAAAGTAAAAAAATTGAGATTATGCAATTCACTGGAACAGTTCTTTTCTGTCCTTCCAGGTGTTAGGATGCTTCAAGTCCCACATCTTCAAGCTTTTCTTAAATGGCAGGTCTGGAGACGTCCATGCTTAAGCAGCAAAACGTGTTGGGCTCTGTCCATGGGAAGCACCAACTGTAGTGCA